>JAAWXA010001075.1:0-12000 GCA_038090715.1 Florisuga fusca | reverse complement strand
CCTTTTACGTGCATAACATTTCAACCCTTTATCTTCAATGACAGTTTACTTCTCTTCATGTTCTCTCTTCTTAGCACATTCCTTCTTATCTGCCTTCGATTCTCGGTCAGAGAACCACAAGGACTGTACCCTACTTGCAACACCTCCACAAATAATCTCGGAAAATCACAACTTCAAAACCCCAGCAGGGCAAGCCCCTCCAGGCCGCCTTCTGATATGTACTAACTCCTGAGATTGGGATTCAAAAAATTCCTACCGCTACTACGGGGCCCCTTCCTATTGGTACAGTAGGCCTTATAGTAGGCTGTAGTGGGTATTTAGCAAAAGGGATTCTTGTAATCCCTGGGGTAGTGGATGAGAATTTTTTGGGTACTATAATGATTTTGACATGGTCTCGATGAGTTATCAAGATTGCAGAGAAAGCTAGAATTGTACAAATTCTTATTCCCCTACAGTGTTTACTGATGGTTCTACTAACAATATAATTCTCCTGATTTGTGAACTCATGTAGAACATACCACGTATACCTCGGCACAAAAAGTAGAATTATTTGCACTTATCCTTGTTTTTGCGGATTTCCCTCAGCCTATTAATATCCTGACTGATAGCCACTATGCAGCATATGTCTGTCAAAATATTGAAACAGCTCGGATAAAATATACTTCTAACAGTGATATTATTCAGCCCTTTTATCATTTACAGATGCTTGTATTCACATGCTGTGCACCTTTTTCTTTATTACTCATATTCGTGCACATTCCTCTCTACCAGGACCTCTGTCAGCAGGAAATGCTACAGCAGATAGTCAGGTATGAGTGTTTTTAGCAGATTCTTATACTCCTTTACCCATTCACCATGCTATGGAAAGTCCATATTTATTCCATCAGAATGCAATGAGCCTGCGCAGCTATCTCCACATTACTCGAGAACAGGCATGACACACGGTGAGAAGTTGTTCTGCCTGTGCTCCCTATCTTCCTGTACCTCACTCTGCAGTTAATCCTAGAGGTCTATGACCTAATGCTTTGTGGCAGATGGATGTCACGCATGTTTCCTCATTTGGTTGTCAATCTTATGTCCATGTTTGTGTTGATGACTATTAAGGTTTTCTTTTAGCTTCTGCCTTAACAGGAGAGGCTGTTTGTCGTGGTGTAATGCACTTATTGACTGCATTTTCTGTAATGGGCATGCCACATGCCATTAAAACTGATAATGCCCTGGCATATACTAGTGCCTTTTTTGGTCGATTTTGTCACTCTCATGATATTGTTCTGACTACAGGTATTCCTTGTAATCCTATGGGACAGGCGCTCATTGAATGCTGCCATCGGGTTTAAAGAGTATGCTGCAAAAACAAAAAAGGGGAGATTGGCTGGATTCCCCACATAGGAAATTGAAACTGCAAATAAACCCATTTGGGTTTCAGAAAAGAATGTCCGAAACTGTGATGACTGGAGCCTTACTACAAGTCGCCGAGCTCTTCCACCAACTGACCCTTCAGCCAAACAAACAACAGAGACGTCAAAGACCTCCGAGCCAGAATACACGGAAGAACTGCTTACATAGAGAGCAGCAAAGCAGTGATGGGTCATGCGGTAGAAATGGTAAAAAATCAAGGTCATCCAGTGAAACTTGATCTGGTGTTTTTTAGCAATGAAATGTTTCTCAAATGTATATGCATGGAAAGCAAGCTATAACTAATCTGACATTACTGCATTCACTTATGAATTGTATGTTGCATCCTTTTATATTGCTATTGTCTAAAGATCTTAATATTATCAATTATAAGTAAGCCTTCTGTGTATCCATCCAAAATCTTATATACTCTTGTTGTATTAATCATCATTTATCAAAAGTAATTGACTTGATGTTAAAGAAATCCTGCTTCCACACCCTGGACTCTGGACCAGTCCTGGTCATCGCTCTTCCCCTTAGAAGTGCACTACCAGCACTGCCCTTGCAGAACAGGTATGGGGCTCTGCAGGAGGATTTGGTTGTGAGCTATCTTTTGTGGAAGTTAGACAGCCTAGAGCAGCTTCAGGATTTCTTCAGCATGTTTGATGTGTTTTCCTTGGGTACTCAAGAGTCCTCTTTCTTTCCAAATTTCTCCATGTGCATGCACAACCCCAAAGACATATTTAAAATCTGTGTATATGTTAATATTTTTCCCTTGGGCCAACTGCAACCCCTGAGTAAGGGCAATTCGAAAGAATTTTTGTGACGAGGTATTTGGAGGTAGTGGGTCGGATTCTATTACCTCAGTGGCAGCTGTTACCGCATATCTGGACAGTCTTTTTCCGTTCAGGACAAAGCTGCTTCCATCAGTGAACCAAGTTTCCGCTTCTTCCATAGGATTCTCCTTAAGGTCTGTCCGACTCAAGTAGATTGCCTCTATTGTCTGGACACAATAATGCTCAACGGGTTCTCCTGTATTTCCACTAAGGAAAGAATCTGGGTTGACAACATTAGTTACTACTTTTGTTACACTGTCTTGTTCAACCATTATCGCCTGATATTTGAGAAGCCTTTGAGGAGATAACCAGTGGACACCCTTTGCTTCCAGGACTGCTGAGACTGTGTGGGAAAATAACAGAGTGATCTTCTGGCCCATTGCAAATTTTCAGGCCTCCTGGGTACTAGATACTATGGCAGCCACAGCCCTCAGGCATACGGGGCAACCTTTAGCCGTGGTATCCAGTGGTTTAGAAAAGCATGCCACTGCCCATCTGTATGGGCCAAGGTCCTGGGCCAGTATCCCTAGTTCTATACTTTGTTTTTCATGTGAGAATAGGAAAAATGGTTTGCAGTGCATACAATGGTTTAACCAGTATCCCATAATTATAAATCCAAAGCCTACACAACCCCATCATTCCCTGGAAGGTGCATAGTTCTTTGATGGTTCGGGGTCTTGGTGTCTATCAGATGGCCTCTTTTCCATCCTGCCCTAATGTGCTCTGGCCCACACTGATTTCATATCCCAGATAAGTCACTTGTTGCTGAACCATTTGAGCCTGTTTCTTGGGTACATGATACCCCTGTAAGCCCAGAAAGTTTAAGATACTTACATTCCATGCTGTGCATGTCTTGAGTTTCAGTGGCTATCAGGATATC
This sequence comes from Florisuga fusca, assembly GCA_038090715.1. Classification (NCBI taxonomy): domain Eukaryota; kingdom Metazoa; phylum Chordata; class Aves; order Apodiformes; family Trochilidae; genus Florisuga; species Florisuga fusca. The sequence goes on along the minus strand of JAAWXA010001075.1, from coordinate 8,889 downwards.
ATCGATGTACTGAAGGAAGTTGCCTGTTCGAGGTGGTGGCTCCCAGGACTCCAGATCCTTAGCCAATTGATTGCCAAAAATAGTGGGAGAGTTCTTGAATCCTTGAGTCAGCACTGTCCTTGTAAGTTGTGTTTTTCGTCCAGTTTTGGGGTTTTCCCATTCAAAAGCAAACAAATTTTGATTGGCATTATGGAGAGGGAGGCAAAAGAAGGCATCCTTCAAATCTGAAACTGTAAAGAAGGTTAAATTTGGGGTTTAAGTTGCAAGCAAGATGTATGGGTTTGCTACCACTGGGTACAGATCCTCTGTGATTTTATTTATAACCCTAAGGTCCTGCACTACTTGGTATGTACCATCAGGTTTACAGACAGGTAGTATAGGAGTATTATATCTTGATTCAGAGTCCCTAAGTAACCCTAATTGCAGAAATTTTTCTATTATTGGATATTGTTTCACTTGTACTTGTTGATACCCTTCCTTCAAATGTATAATAACTCATTGAGCATTCTTCACTCTCCCCGGGATATCAGAAGCCTATACTCCTGGGTAAACTTGATCCATTATCCTTTGGTCAATTTTTCCTTCTATGGGAGTGGTGGCCAATAATAAAATCATTATTTGAATATAAACTTGATCTTTTACCTCAAGAGTTACTTCTCCTTTATCAAATCTTATTACTGCTCCCAATTGTTCCAGCAAGTCCCTCCCCAAAAGGGGCTTTGGAGAGTTGGGCATCTATAAAAATTTATGTATCCCTATTTTTTTCCCCAATTTGTATTTTAAGGGTTTACAGAAATTTGTCTTTTCAGCTTGACCGGTAGCTCCCTGTACCATAACATAATTGTTTCCTAACGGTATCAATTCTTGATTTAAAACTGAATATGTCTTCAATATCAATTAAAAATTCTACTTTCTTTTGCTCGTCCCCTAGTTCCACTATAACCATCAGATCCACAAGGGTTGATCTCCCAGGTCCCCGTCAGTTCTCTATACTCGCAGTCACTGTCTTCCCTCTTTGCCTACCCCTTTTCTTATTACGTTCCAGGCAGTCGTGCTTCCAATGTCCCCTTTTCTTACAAATTGCACATTGGTCCCTTCTTAGTTTCTATCCGGGCCCTCTAGATGATGCCCAGTCCCTTCTTTCAACCACCATTATTTGTTGCATTCCTGTTTTATAGTTTTCTTCTCTGTTGCTAAAAACTTGACAGGCTTTGTCTAGTAACATTTCCAAATTTCTACTATCTGCTGTTCGTAGTTTTTTGCAATTTTCATCTTATGTCTCCTGTAGATTGTCCCCAAAATAGGGAGACCAACTTTTGGGTACCTATTTCTGATGCTGGTTCTGAAGGTGTATTACAACGCATTATGTCCCGTAGCCTGTGTAGGAATTCGGACGGTGACTCAGAGGGACCCTGTTTTATTGCATACAGTATTGACCAATTAATGGTTTTAGGAATTACCTTTTCTATCCCCCTTGTTATCCAATGTTGATAAGCATTTAGTGTCCACATCTGTGCAGATCTATTTGGGTCCCACTCTGGGTCTTGGAGGGGAAAGTATCTTCCCCAGTTGTTTTATAATGGGTTTCATCCAGATCATTTGCTGGTTTTATTACCAATTGTTTCTCACTTTTTGTCAAATGGTCTAGTAACAACTCTATATCATTCCAATCTGGATTATGTTGTTTGGCTATAAAGTAAAAATATTTGCTTACATTCACAGGGTCACTCTGATAGTTCTTAGATGCCTTTCCCCAGGCTTTTAAGTCTGAAGTGGAGAACGGTGCTTTAATTAACATGGGCTCCCCCTGGAGTCCTACTGCCTGGCATAGAGGAGCCTGCAGAATTGCTGGGGGGTCCCTTCTAGTACGGTGAGCCACCGGACTATCAGGAGATGAGCCTTCTGAATCTTTATCCTGAAACTGAGGAGGGGGCTTGAATAAATCTGTTAACTCCTCCTCCTCCTTGGGTTTGTGCACTTTCTTTCCTCTTATGCACCTCCGCCCTATGCTACAAGCAGAAAAACATCTCCCTATCCATTCCTGCCTTCCTTTTCCATTTTTCCTTTCCAAAGCCAAAATTAAAGATCACTAGGCGGAGTCATGCCACAATTTCCATGACACTCCGTGTGATTTCTAAGAACAAAACCCATATTTGCATAGGACGCCTCACCCATTTTTTATTCCTTATCAAAAACAACATCAGCTGTAAAATGGTGTCTGTCACAGTTTAACGCTGGCCCGGCAATTAAAACAAATAACAAATGCTCTCTATTAATGCCCCTCTCCTCCCTGATAAAAAAAGGAGAGAGAATAAGGGAGAGAGGCTTATGGGTTGGAAACTAAACTAAACAACTTTAATGAAACAGTAATGATAAATAAGAAAAATTACTAAATATATACAAATATACAGGAAAAAATTGATACCACGTTCCTCCCCCCTTTCCCCCAATAACTCTCACGTCACCAGGGAGGCTGCAGGGCAGCCCTGGGAAAGTCCAGGCCGGACTCCTGGGTTCAGCAGCAGTCTGGAGCTTCAGCCGTTTTTCAGGTGAACCACTTCTCACTTGGTTACTCCGATGCTGGAATAGATGGGGCTGCTTCCATAACATTAACTCAGAACGAAGCCAGGCAGTTAGGATCCCTGGCCAAAGATGCAGGTATTGATCGGGCATTTGGGGAAAACAATAAACCCACCAGCCTATGGAGATGACTCTTATCAGCTGTAAGGGAGAGACATCCCTACAAAGACGAAATAGACTGCCCAAAGTTCAAAGCAGCCACACTTGAAAAAGCTATCAGGTATCTGGAAGAATTGCCTGTACGAGATATGATCTATACTGATGAAAACATTGAAGATCCTTATCACATGCCATGCCCTAAAACCTATGTTGCAAAGGTTTGTGCATGCTGCACCACCACCTTTTAACCATACACTATAAGTAATGCTATTTGCTCCTGGAGATTTGAATGGAACTGTGGGTGATGTGATTAAAACAGCACGAGAATATGAAGATGCTGTCATGGCCCCTCGTCGGGCCTGGGTCTCAGCTGTAAAGGGAACAGCTGAGAAACTGCATTCACCCTTTTATCCTCAGATAGGAGGAGGACGCCGCATTACAGCCATTAAGAGGAGACGCCCTCCTATGAGACAGAATCGAGGGAAACAGAAATCAGCAAGAGGAATCCTATGGACAATCCTGTGTGAGTGTGGAGAGGGAATGAAAAAGTGGGATCAGAAACCTACTGCTGTCCTACTGGACCAAGTAGTTAAGTTGCTGAGCAATACGAAGGCAAAAGGAGGTCCTTTTAAAAAGAAGTTTGCTCAGGTCTCCATTGTGCAGTTACCTGATCCAAATATGCTGGTGACTCAAGATCCCTGTACATCAGGTGTGAGTACTGGAGATGCAAACCCCAGTAATACACATCCTGACAATGTTGTAAGTGCTCAAGGTTAGAGGTGCCCTGCCTCCAGCCAGGTGGAGGAGAGGGACAACCGAATTTATTGGATTGTGTGGATTCGATGGCCTGGCACATTAGAGCCACAAAAGCATAAAGCCTTGGTGGACACTGGTGTACAGTGCACCCTAATGCCATTGAATCAAAAAGGAACAGAATCCGTCACTATTTCTGGAGGGACAGGGGGATCTAAAGAACTGAGTATTGTGAAGGCTGACGTGAGCCTCACTGGAATGAAGTGGCATTGTTGTAGAATGTCGTAGAATACCCTGGAATCGGGGTGTGCACAATTCCATGTCTGTGTATATAATCCCTTAACTGAGGCCAATTACATCGGCCCTTACTACTGACCTTACGCAGCTGGGATTCATTCTCTATAGGTAAACACACCGGGTGTCCAGTAATAAGTTATGTTAGTGCAAGGTGGCGGGGGGGTGTGTTCACTCAAGCACTATATAAGAATCGTAACTGCGCAATAAAGTTGAAGCTTGTTTATCAATCACATTGATTGTCCGAGTTTTCCCCTGTGCCGCCCCAACAAATGGCGCCCGAACAGGGACTTGAACTTTAGGCCTTGAATTCAGGGAACCTGCAATCAAGGCCTAAAGTTCAAGTTCGGCAGGGCAAGGAGCAGCCTATGGAGACCGCAAAATCGGCACTGAAACGACGAGCCCGGGTTGTGCAGGCAGTCAGCGTCCGGCGGACAAGAAAGCAGCACTGACACTGGCGTAGGGGTGCTGCTCGAGCCTGAGAAGAATTGAGAAACTTGCGAACTGGGACTGGGCTACCGGCTCCTAAAATCGCTGCAGGCAGAGGTACAAATTGCTCCTCTTACACGGTTATAGGTTGTACCAAGAAAAGCGTGGTCACGCTATGGAGAACGAAGTAGCCCTGAACTTATTTATAAGCTTCTTATAGAAATGTCCAGTAAAAGATATAGATCTTAAAAAGGACCCTTCAGCGCTTTTAANGGTCCCTAGACCTTGCTTCTTTTAATAGCAAAACCAGCTTTTAGAAGGATTTCAATTATCTTCTTACCTTTCTCGTAGACTTCTTTTGCTGTGTCACCCCACACAATGATGTCATCGATGTACTGTAGATGTTCTGGAGCTCCACCCTTTTCCAAGGTATCATGGATCAGTCCATGGCAGATGGTAGGACTGTGTTTCCACCCCTGGGGCAGCCGATTCCAAGTGTATTGGACACCTCTCCAGGTGAAGGTAAACTGTGGCCTGCATTCTGGTGCTATAGGAATAGCAAAAAATGCATTAGCAATGTCAATAGTAGCATACCACCTGGCTGCCTTTGACTCCAGCTCATACTGACATTCTAACATGTCCGGCACAGCAGCACTTCTTGGTGGTGTAAACTCATTCAAGGCACGATAGTCCACTGTCAGTCTCCATTCTCCATTAGGCTTTCGCACTGGCCATACAGGACTATTGAAGAGTGAGTGAGTCTTGCTGATCACTCCTTGGCTCTCTAGTTGTCGGATCAGCTTTTGAATGGGGATCACAGCATCTCTGTTGATGCGATATTGTTTTCGATGCACTATAGAAGTAGCAATTGGCACCAGCTGTTTTATAGTTTTCAGCAATCCCACTAAAAAGGAGTTATCTGAAAGGCCAACCAAAGCATACAGACATCCTTCATTCTCAGTCTTTATGGCTGCAATACCAAAGGACCACCGGTACCCTTTTGGGTCTTTGAAGTCACCTCCCTTGAGGTAGTCTATGCCAAGGATGCACGGAGCATCTGGACCAGTCACTATAGGGTGTTTATGCCACTTTATTCCAGTGAGGCTCATGTCATCCTTCACAATACTCAGTTCTTTAGAATTGCGTCTCAGTCACTCACTTTCATTCGCACTGTCCTGGTTTGGGCCAGGATGAAGGTGATTTTCTGGTTTGTACTTTTGCTTTCAGCTAAGTTTCTTGTAAGTAGCTGCACTTGCTGAAATTAACAGCAAGTTTCTCAGACAGTGTCTGCTTCTAGGACTGATAACACTGGATGTTTATAGTTGCTGCTAGAGATTGGTATGCAGACCCAAGGACACTGCTCAGCTCTGAGGAAAACATTTTACCCTGCAGAAGGAGTAAAGAGCTCCCACCTGAACCCCTCCTTTGGGGAGGCCCGAGACAAGATAGATGCCAGAACTGACCAAACAGAGTATTCCATCCCATACACGTCATACTCAGTATAAATCTGAGGGATCATGAGGGTAAAACACCCTTCCTGCCCCTTCCTTCACCGGTTCCCTGTGTGCTTCAGCATCCTGGGAGGATTCCGTCTGTTCGTCTGCCTGTGGTCCTGATCCATGCCAGCCTGAATCTGTGTGTTCCTGCCTCTAGCTCCCGACTGCACAGTTAAAATTTACACAGAATTTTACATGTTGCTTTACCGCCTAAGGTCACAAGATGTCGCTATAGACTGCAAATACCTGGTGGTCAGCCCCCCTGAAAATGAAGCTCTAAAACTTTTCTTCGATAGGGATACGTAATCACTCAAAACAAATCACTTAAAAGCAACGCAGCAGAATAGCACCAACAACAATCAACATAGAAACAAGGGATCTCAGAATCAACATATAAACAATCACATGAATTACAGCATTAACAGAAGTCTGTTATCAATACAATACAGAAAGCATATTTCACACTGCAATGGAAGGACTTCAGTTCTCCTGGGGACTCATAACCCTTTAAGGGACTCAAACCCTTCTCTTGGGAATCAGGGTTGGCCGGACTCGAACCCGCTTAACCCTGAATCGGACTCAGAGCTGGCCTAGACTCAAGACTGCCACTCTGGGGGCATCCCCCTCGTCCCTATAAATCCTGAGACCTCAAACCCCTTTTACCTGGGGGCCTCGAACCCCGTTTTAAATTCAAAACCCAAGTATAAATATAAATACCTTTTCAGTATGAGGAAGGTCCGGTGTCCACTGGTGCGTGGAGCCGAAGGGGTGGGGGAGGCTTATCCGACTGAAAAGATTTGTCGGTGGGCCCCAAAAGCGTCCCCAGGTCCCTCGGATCACGAAGTCCGTCCTGTCCCACCTGGGTCGCCATATTGAAGCCCAAAGAGGCCTAACAAAACTGTTTACAGACAGAGTTTTAAGCCTTTAAACAGTAAAGGTATTTATTTCGCAACGTTGGGGAACCCCCAGCTCGTGCTGGACAAAGAGTTCCGAGGTGTTAGTAAAGGGTTAGGTAATTTATACAGTTCTAGGGGGGGTTGCAACATTTTTACATACATATTGATAAGATTGCAACATATAATTATAATATTCATAAAAGGCAGAGTCTGGGCGGAGTCTGGGCAGAGTCGTCTTTTTGGGGAGATGTTACAGGGTCTTTGGGGGTCTTCAGATGAAGTAAGAAGTCTTCTTCAGAGTTGAACTTTTTACCTTTCTTGATTCTTGCTGACTCCGCTATGGTGTTGTAAGATGATATCGGACTCAAGTCGTTAGTCTGCCTCTTATCTGCTAATTGTGACATCTTTATGTCCCTTTTGTGTAGGTGCTTTCATTCTTTTGGTGCCTAGTTAGCCTTGGCAATGTTTTGTTTTAAGAACAGAGTCTATGCTCTGAATTATCTTCAAGACAGGAGTTAGCCTTGTCAGGGCCTTGCTCTGTTTCGTTACAGAAGTTAACCCTGTCAGAGCCTTGCTCTGTTTCAAGGGGAAAGTGACAGCCAGCAGAACACTCATGTAAAGCCCCCCTTCTGTTTGGGAGCTGTGCCTCCTTTTTTTATTTACTTCTTGAGGAATCATGTCACTACAAAGGCTGATTGATTTAGATTACAGTGTGTCCTGGTTTGAGAATACCAGGATATTAAAACTCTACCAGGGAAACCATCAGAAATTGCCAGCCTCTTGATGCTGTAGCTATAATGAGGAGCAGCTGTGCTTCTGGGAGAAGAGAATGGGAAATGTGACTTAAATATACCAATCACTGTATGGTCCCATGGTGCTCAGTATAAAATTGCTCCAAAGAGAGCTCTCTTGTGGTTTTTCTCTGCTTGGTGATCTACCTGTTTAACGCCTTTTTGCCGCTACCTGGTCCCTGCTGCTGCTGCACTCCTTGTTTCCTCAGCAGAGAGGGACAACATTTACCAAGACAGGTAACCTTCTACCTACTCAAGTTTTTTCAACTTTCAGGTCTTTTTCCCTTATTCTCCTCTTTCTTCTGGTAGGGAAGTGGGAATAACAGAGATCATCTGTTGCAAGTAGGATCAAAGGCAGATAAGAAGGAATGTGATAAGAAGAGAGAACATGAAGAGAAGTAAACTGTCATTGAAGATAAAGGGTTGGAATGTTATGCACGTAAAAAGGAGGGGGGGATGGTATCGGCTCAATAATGTCATAAGTTAAACTAGCATGAGAAATTTGTAGTTAGTGGATGTCTGCCTACCATTGTTTATATAAAGCATGTAACTGTTTTGTCTACCGTTTTGTAGTTCTGTATGAAGGTCACATTGTAAAAGGGTATAAAAGCTGAAACCAAACGGGGGATTTTCGGAATCCTGATCTGGGACTCTGCCCTGTCCCCAGGATTCCCGGGGCCCCTAAAATAAAGCACCGATTCAAACCGACACTCTGCTGGTTTGAGTTTTTGTTTCGGGCAACAGTTTTCTGGCGACCCAGATGGGACTCCGGGGGCGGCTGGGGCGGTTCACGTGCTGATCCACTCCAAGCCGGCACCAGGTGATTCCTGGAGGAGACATCAACCCGTGCCCGACCCCGCGCCCGACGGACGACCATAAGGTAAGCCCGAAGGTGCTTTATTCTTTATAGGTTGGTTGGTATTATTGGGAATTGGTTATTTGGTATTATTGGTTGGTTATTGGTTGGTTATTGGTTGGTTATTGGAATTTGGTATTATTGGTTGGTTATTGGGAAGCCTAGGCGCTGGTCGTAAGACACAGCAAGTGCAAGGCTGTGCAGATCCAGCACTTGCCGGTCACGAAGTTGAGACCCGGCAAGTTTGGTATTTGGTCCAGGAATTTGGTGATCGCCGCATATTGGTTTTTGTGTGTGTGAGTGAGTGAGTGCGCGTTATGTTACCGTTTAAAACTTTCAGAGCTCTGTCTTGTGACGAAAAAGAAGTTCCCGAGGATTCGCCTCTCGGTTGTTTGTTAAAGCATTGGAAAGAGGGTAATTTCGGGCAGGAATTGCAGAGGAGGACTTTGATTAATTTGTTCCATTATCTAAAAGACAAACCTGGGTGGCAAGAGGCTAGTGGGCTGTTAAAAACCATCAAAGCAAAAAAAAAAAAAAAATGATAAATGCGCTGGTTGTAAAGAGCATAATATACTGGTGTTTCTGCCCGGTTCTCGGGCGAAGAGGAGGATGTGTCTGTTAGTTGTCCCAAGCGCGCCCGGAGGCTCCCCCGGTAAACCCCCTTAGAACACCTAATCCTCTCTCTCTCACTTAAG
>JAAWXA010001073.1:0-12031 GCA_038090715.1 Florisuga fusca | reverse complement strand
CAGGAACGGGCACTGCACCGCCTGGCCTGGCCTGGCCTCTCCCCGGAGCGTGGAGCGGGGGCAGGCACGACTCGGTGGGCTGAACCCAGGAGCTGAGCCCCCAGCGGGCCAGGAGCAACGGGCCCGAGAAGCTGCAGATGGGCTGAGCCAACACCGGCACCAGCACCAGCACCAGCACCACTGCTAAAGGACTCCACCAGCACAACGCCCATCTGGCAGCACCAGGAATGGCACCACCAGTGAGGCCAGCACCACCAGCACCAACTCCACCAGCACAGCACCACCAGGTACGGTGTGTGCAGAGCTGTGCCAGTGCCCCGGCTGTCAGCTGACCTCACAGAAGTAAGGATCCCTGGATTCCTGGAATCATGGAACGACTTAGAATGTAATCACAGAATGGATTGGAATGGAATGGAATGGAATGGAATGGAATGGAATGGAATGGAGCTTCAAGATCATCTAGTTCCATCCCCTCTGCTGGGCAGGGACACCCGTACCCCTTGGTGTGCTTTCTGGTGCAGCCTGGGTCTCCCAGCACCCCTCAGGGTGCCTTTCTGTGCACCCCAAAGCTCTCTGGTGCACGCCCAGCCTTCTGTTTGTCAGGGAGGCAGAGGTTCCTCCCCAGACAAGGCAGTGTACCTACCTTTTGGGGTGCTCCCAAACCCTTGGTCAGCCTTTTGGGGATGCCCTGCACACCTCTCTCTGCCTTTTGATACTCTCCCAGCCCGTGGCTCTGCATTTGGGGTGCCCCAAACGTGCCCTCTCTGTGAATGTCAGTGCTTTCCAGGGCAGCTGGTGTGTGTCCCAGGAATGCTGCAGCCCCTAAGAACCCCTTTCTGAGCAGCCCAGGGCCCCTCGGGATGCCTTTTGGGCTTCCCCAGCTCCGTGGGGTGGGTGCCTGCGGGTGCATTTCCAAGCCCCGCCGGGCACGTGAAACAGAGACCTTGCAGTAATAAATGCCACTTCCCGCATCATTTCCTCCATTATTCACAAAGTTTTTAATCTTCAACTGGAAAAACTTAACAACCAACAAGAAACGTTATAAAACAAATGCAGGAAGAGATTCTCCTAGGAAACGAAAAGCCACGATGAAAAGGTTCAAAGTGCAGTTGGTGGGTAAAAACCCACGTTTGGTGTCACCTTCCCGTTTCTGCCTGCCCTCATTCGTGTTGCCTCGTAGTCTCCACTTGACTGCCTGCTGTGTGCTCTGTCCAGCTCTAATTCCAGCTCTTTAATTTGAACTGCTTGGCATTTTCTGGTCTCTAGTCCCTCCAAATACTGGTTTTCAATCAATTTAGTTTCTTCATGTGCACGTGCCAGCTGCAGTGTTTTGTCCTCCTCTCTTCTCTGTGCTTTTTCCAGCTCCCCTTCCAGAGCTTGGATTCTCTGCTCCAGCACTTTTCTCTCCTCATCAGTGGCATCAGTGCTGTTGAGCTCTTCTCTTGTGGCTTGAGCAGCTGCCTGTGCCTAAAGGAGAAGAGGCAAGTTCCAGCCTTGTCTTGGTTTGAGCCAGGATAAAGGTGATTTTCTAGTTTGTACTTTTGCTTTCAGCTAGGTTTCTTGTAAGTAGTTTCACTTGCTGAGATTAACAGAAGTTTCTCAGACAGTGTCTGCTTCTAGGACTGATAACACTGGATGTTTATTGTTGCTGCTAGAAATTGGTATGCAGACACAAGGACACTTCTCAGCTCTGAGGAACATTTTACCCTGCAGAAGGAGTAAAGAGGTCCCACCTGAACCCCTCCTCGGGGGAGGCCCGAGACAAGATAGATGCCAGAACTGGCCAAACAGAGTATTCCATCCCATTCAAGTCATACTCAGTATAAATTTGAGGGATCACGAGGGTCAAACATCCTTTTTCGCCTTTTCCTGCCCTTTCCCTCATTCCTGCCTTCCTTCACCGGTTTCCCTGTATGCTTCGGCATCCCGGGAGGATTCCATCCGTTCGTCTTCCTGTGCTCCTGATCCATGCCAGCCTGAATCTGTGTGTTCCTGCCTCCAGCTCCCGACTGCTCCTGACCCCAGGGTCCAGCCTGGACTTTCCCAGGGCTGCCCTGCAGCCTCCGTGATGACGTGAGAGTTATTGGGGGAAAGGGGGGAGGAACGTGGGATCAATCTTTTCCTGTATATTTGTATATTTGTATATATTTAGTAATTTTTCCTATTTATCATTCCTGTTTCATTAAAGTTGTGTAGTTTAGTTTCTAACCCGTAAGTTTCTTTTCTTTATTCTCTCTCCTTTCCTTATCAGGGAGGAGAGGGGGATTAATATAAAAATCTGTTTCTCGGTTTAATTGCCGGGCCAGTGTTAAACCGCGACAGATTTTATTGGCGCCCAACGTGGGGCCCGAGCTAATTGGCTCGAGTCCAGTTTAAATTTTGACTAATGTGCCTGAATAGTTTGAATTCCAACTCCAGTACCAATATGGCTTCGCCGAGTGGGAATCAAACCTCTTTCTTTGGAAATTTCCCAGGGTTGGAGATTAAACCAATTGTGCCGTACCTTTGGACTTCAGGGTATGTGATATGTGGTTTTGCTGCTGGGATTAGTGTTGCTATGTGGCATATGTGTCGTAAGAAGTGCTTAAGAACCATCGTTCCAATATGCTCCTTAATACTGATGTATATCATGGTGCATGGTGCAGTAGTGTTTCACAAAGAGATAAAAAACTGGGTTAGTAATTACAGTTTCAGCCGTCTTTTGAGGAAATGTACCACTCGTGGGCTGATTTCAACGGATTCTATACAAAATGGCATTATGCTTATTATAATTTTGAATCTCCTGCTTGTTGTGGTCAATGTTTATCAGGCGTTTGTGAATAGTTTAATGTATTATCATATGTTGGTGAGAAGTAAGCAGCCTGCTGTTAGGGGAGTCAGCTCACCTCGTAAAGAGAGCCCCTCCACTTCTGCCTCTGCAGCCGCTTCTCGCCCCCCCTCACGCAAGGGCACAACTCAGACACGGCCAGCAAGCATTGCCAGTGTATCTGCTACAGCTGCAGCTGCTGCCTCTGCCCCCACAGACACTGTTACTGTTCAGAAAGCAAGCTCTGCTGCTGGTACTGCTGCAGACACCACAGCCTCTCCCCCACAGCCCACACAGTTACTTGTTGACCCTGTAACTAGGAGAAAAGGAAAACAATTGAAATCAGAAACCAGCCTTAACCCTTCGAAGTCTGAAGAGGACGACCAGGTGATAGAGGAAATAGAGGATACTGCCTCTCCTCCTAGATTACCTAGGGCATCTAGAGCAGAGTCAGAGGAGGACTCAGACTCAGAATTTGATCAGTCATATTCCATGAGGGACTTGCGTACTCTGAGAAAAGACTTCAGTCGTTTTCCAGGTGAACCACTGCTCACTTGGTTACTCCGATGCTGGATTGATGGGGCTGCTACCATAACATTAACTCAGAATGAAGCCAGGCAGTTAGGATCCCTGTCCAAAGATGCAGCTATTGATCAGGCATTTGGGGAAAACAGTAATCCCACTAGCCTATGGAGACGACTTTTGTCAGCTGTGAGGAAGAGACATCCCTACAAAGATGATATAGACTGCCCAAAGATTAAAGCACCCACACTTGAAAAAGCTATCAGGTATCTGGAAGAATTGGCTGTACGAGATATGATCTATTCTGATAGAAATATTGAAGATCCTTATCACATGCCATGCCCTAAACCTATGTTGAGAAGGTTTGTTCATGCTGCTACCACCACCTTTTAACCATACACTAACAGTAATGCTATTTGTTCCTGCAGAGGTGGAAGGAACTGTGGGTGATGTGATTAAAACAGCACGAGAATATGAGGAAGCTGTTGTGGCCCCTCGTCGGGCCTGGGTCTCATCTGTAAAGGAGAACAGCTGAGAAACTGCAATCACCCTATCTTCCTCAGATAGGAGGAGCACCCCGCACTGCAGCCATTAAAAGGAGACGCCCTCCTATGAGACAGAATTGAGGGAAACAGAATTCAGCAAGAGGAATCCTATGGGCAATCCTGTGTGAGCATGGAGAGGACATGAAAAAGTGGGATCAGAAATCTACTACTGTCCTACTGGACCAAGTAGTTAAATTGCTGAGTAAGACAAATACAAAAGGAGGTCCTTTTAAAAAGAAGTCTGCTCAGGTCTCCACTGTGCAGTTACCTGATCCAAATATGCTGGTGACTCAAGATCCCTGTACATCAGGTGTGAGTACTGGAAATGCAAACCCCAGAAATGCACAACCTGACAATGTTGTAAGTGCTCAAGCTTAGAGGTGCCCTGCCTCCAGCCAGGTGGAGGAGAGGGACAACCGAATTTATTGGATTGTGTGGATTCGATGGCCTGGCACATTAGAGCCACAAAAGTATAAAGCCTTGGTGGACACTGGTGCACAGTGCACCCTAATGCCATCGAATCAAAAAGGAACAGAATCCGTCACTATTTCTGGAGTGACAGGGGGATCTAAAGAACTGAGTATTGTGAAGGCTGATGTGAGCCTCACTGGAATGAAGTGGCATAAACACCCTATAGTGACTGGTCCAGATGCTCCGTGCATCCTTGGCATAGACTACCTCAAGGGAGGTGACTTCAAGGACCCAAAAGGGTACCGGTGGTCCTTTGGTATTGCAGCCATAAAGACTGAGAATGAAGGATGGTTGCATGCTTTGGTTGGCCTTTCAGATAAATCCTTTGTGGTAGGATTGCTGAAAACTTTAAAACAGCTGGTGCCAATTGCTACTTCTATAGTGCATCGAAAACAATATCGCATCAACAGAGATGCTGTGATCCCCATTCACAAACTGATCAGACAACTAGAGAGCCAAGGAGTGATCAGCAAGACTCACTCACCCTTCAATAGTCCTGTATGGCCAGTGAGAAAGCCTAATGGAGAATGGAGACTGACAGTGGACTATCGTGCCTTAAATGAGGTTACACCACCACTAAGTGCTGCTGTGCCGGACATGTTAGAACTTCAGTATGAGCTGGAGTCAAAGGCAGCCAAGTGGTATGCTACTATTGACATTGCTAATGCATTTTTTGCTATTCCTATAGCACCAGAATGCAGGCCACAGTTTGCCTTCACCTGGAGAGGTGTCCAGTACACTTGGAATCGACTGCCCCAGGGGTGGAAACACAGTCCTACCATCTGCCATGGACTGATCCATGAAACCTTGGAAAAGGGTGGAGCTCCAGAACATCTACAGTACATCGATGACATCATTGTGTGGGGTGACACAGCAAAAGAAGTCTACGAGAAAGGTAAGAAGATAATTGAGAGCCTTCTAGAAGCTGGTTTTGCTATTAAAAGAAGCAAGGTCAAGGGACCTGTGCAAGAGATACAGTTTCTAGGGGTTAAGTGGCAAGATGGACGTCGCCACGTCCCAATGGATGTGATTAACAAAATAACAGCTATGGCCCCACCAACTACCAAAAAGGAAACTCAGTCCTTCTTAGGAACTGTTGGTTTCTGGAGAATGCATATTCCTGCTTATAATCAGATTGTGAAACCTCTCTACGAGGTTACCCGAAAAAAGAAAGACTTTAAATGGGGCTCAGAACAACAAGCTGCTTTTGAAAGTATTAAACAGGAGATCGTGCAGGCAATGGCCCTTGGACCAATTCGAACAGGGCCAGACATTAAAAATGTTCTCTACACCGGAGATGGAGTTGATGGTCCTACATGGAGCCTCTGGCAGAAAGCTCCAGGAGAGACTCGAGGTAGACCTCTAGGATTTTGGGGCCGAAACTACAAAGGCTCCGAAGCCAACTACACAGCTACTGAAAAAGAAATATTGGCCGCATATGGAGGAGTTAGAGCTGCTTCGGAAGTGATTGGTACTGAAGCACAGCTCAGTGCTTCCTGGTGCCACGATTACCTGTACTGGGTTTTATGTACACAGGTAGAGAATCTTCCCATCATGCTACTGATGCTACATGGAGTAAATGGATTGCTTTACTCTCACAGAGAGCTAGGATAGGAAGACTTGATCGTCCAGGACTTGTAGAAGTAGTAACAGACTGGCCACAAGGCAAACATTTTGGAATGCCACCACAAAAAGTGGTAAAAAGGGCTGAAGAAGCCCCACCATACGACCAACTACCCGAGAATGAGAAACAATATGCTCTTTTCACTGATGGATCCTGTCGTCTGGTAGGAGGCCATCGAAGGTGGAAAGCTGCTGTATGGAATCCTACAAGACTAGCTGCAAAAACAGATGAAGGAGATGGTGAATCAAGTCAATTTGCAGAGGCAAAAGCCATCCAATTAGCTTTGGACATTGCTGAACAAGAAAAGTGGACGAAACTTTATCTCTATAGTGACTCATGGATGGTAGCAAATGCTTTATGGGGTTGGCTAAAGCAGTGGAAACAAAACAACTGGCAACGTAGAGATAAACCTATCTGGGCTGCTGAACTGTGGAAAGACATTGCTGCTAGGTTAGAGAAACTTGATGTAAAAGTGCGTCATGTGGATGCCCACGTACCTTCATATCGAGCTACTGAGGAACATCAAAACAACCAACGAGCAGATGAGGCTGCTCAAGTGTTCCAAATAGACCTGGACTGGGACCATAAAGGTGAACTGTTTTTAGCTAAATGGGCCCACAGTGCTTCAGGCCATCAAGGCAGAGATGGAACATATCGATGGGCTCGTGACCGAGGGGTGGATTTAACTTTGGACGCTATCGCGCAGGTTATCCATGACTGTGACATATGCGCCGCAATTAAGCAAGCTAAAAGGTTGAAACCTCTGTGGTATGAAGGGAGATGGTCAAAATATAGGTATGGGGAGTCTTGGCAAATCGACTACATCACATTGCCTCAAACCCGCCAGGGTAAGCGCTATGTGCTTACAATGGTGGAAGGAAGTACAGGATGGCTGGAAACATATCCTGTGCCTCATGCCACAGCCCGGAACACCCTTCTGGGCCTAGAGAAACAAGTCTTGTGGAGACATGGTACACCAGAAAGAATTGAGTCAGACAATGGAGCTCATTTCAAAAACAGTCTTATAAATAATTGGGCCAAAGAACATGGTATTGAGTGGATATACCATATCCCCTATCATGCACCAGCCTCAGGCAAAGTTGAAAGGTACAATGGACTATTAAAAACTACCTTAAAAGCAATGGGTGGTGGAACTTTCAAAAACTGGGACAAGCACTTGGCAAAAGCTACCTGGTTAGTTAACACCAGGGGTTCCATCAACCGAGCTGGTCCTGCTCAGTCAGATCTTCTACACACAGTAGATGGGGACAAAGTGCCTGTGGTGCATGAAAAGAACCTACTAGGGAAAACGGTTTGGGTTCATCCTGCCTCGGGCAAAGGCAAACCCATTCGTGGGGTTGCTTTCGCTCAAGGACCTGGACACACCTGGTGGGTGATGATGAAAGATGGAGGAGTACAATGTGTACCACAAGGGAATCTAACACTAGGTGAGAATTCCTAATTTTTCCATGTCTAGTTTATTCAGTAGTTCATGGAATCTTTGAGAGTCATGAACTTGTATCCCACATTAACTACTGTTATGTGAATTATTACATAAACTAACAGTGTTCTGTGAGTATTTTTCAGAATGCTTTTGTGATGATGAAACCAGAATTAGATCCATCGACTGGCATCCAGTAACTTCCTTGAAGTTAACATCTGCAACTTGTGGACCACACACATGAATTGTGACAATTGCTCCTTGTTTTAAGAATCTGCTACAAGATGAACATCTGCATTCATAGACTGAATTACTTAGTAAATTTTAGTACAGAAAGATAGCAATAATTTGTGAATAGATATATTTAGGGATAAGAGATAGTAATGATTGGAGCATGATGTAAATGGTATGGAATAAGGGGTGGAATGTCCTGGTTTGAGCCAGCGGCAGCACCAGGAATGGCACCACCAGTGAGGCCAGCACCAGCAGCACCAACTCCACCAGCACAGCACCACCAGGTACGGTGTGTGCAGAGCTGTGCCAGTGCCCCGGCTGTCAGCTGACCTCACAGAAGTAAGGATCCCTGGATTCCTGGAATCATGGAATGACTTAGAATGGAATCACAGAATGGAATGGAATGGAATGGAATGGAATGGAATGGAATGGAATGGAATGGAATGGAATGGAATGGAATGGAATGGAACGGAGTGGAATGGAATGGAATGGACCTGCAAGATCATCTAGTTCCATCCCCTCTGCTGGGCAGGGACACCCGTACCCCTTGGTGTGCTTTCTGGTGCAGCCTGGGCCCCAGGCTGTGCCCACTGGGTCTCCCAGCACTCCTCAGGGTGCCTTTCTGTGCACCCCAAACTCTCTGGTGCACGCCCAGCCTTCTGTTTGTCAGGGAGGCAGAGGGCCTCCCCAGACAAGGCAGTGTACCTACCTTTTGGGGTGCTCCCAAACCCTTGGTCAGCCTTTTGGGGGTGCCCTGCACACCTCTCTCTGCCTTTTGATACTCCCCCAGTCCGTGGCTCTGAATTTGGGGTGCCCCAAACGTGCCCTCTCTGTGAATGTCAGTGCTCTCCAGGGCAGCTGGTGTGTGTCCCAGGATGCTGACAGCCCCTAAGAACCCCTTTCTGAGCAGCCCAGGGCCCCTCGGGATGCCTTTTGGGCTTCCCCAGCTCCGCGGGGTGGGTGCCTGCGGGTGCATTTCCAAGCCCCGCCGGGCACGTGAAACAGAGACCTTGCAGTAATAAATGCCACTTCCCGCATCACTTCCTCCATTATTCACAAAGTTTTTAATCTTCAACTGGAAAAACTTAACAGCCAAAAAGTAACGTTATAAAACAAACGCTGGAAGAGATTCTCCTAGGAAACGAAAAGCCACGATGAAATGGTTCAAAGTGCAGTTGGTGGGTAAAAACCCACGTTTGGGGTCACCTTCCCGTTTCTGCCTGCCCTCATTCGTGTTGCCTCGTAGTCTCCTCTTTGCCTGCCTGCTGCGTGCTCTGTCCAGCTCTAATTCCAGCTCTTTAATTTGAACTGCTTGGCATTTTCTGATCTCTAGTCCCTCCAAATACTGCTTTTCAGTTAATTTAATTTCTTCATGTGCACGTGCCAGCTGCAGTGTTTGGTCCTCCTCTCTTCTCTGTGCTTTTTCCAGCTCCCCTTCCAGAGCTTGGATTCTCTGCTCCAGCACTTTTCTCTCCTCATCAGTGGCATCAGTGCTCTTGAGCTCTTCTCTTGTGGCTTGAGCAGCTGCCTGTGCCTAAAGGGAAAAGAGGCAAGTTCCAGCCTCCAGAAGAAAAAGGCAGTGCCCACCCCTCTCCAAAGCCCTGCTCTCTCTGCCACCCATTTCTAGAGGAAGGCTGCTATGAAACAGCCACCAACGCTGTGGTGCTGGGACCCAGCTGAGGAGTGGGAAGTGCCATTGCAGAAGAGCCACCAGCAGCCCTGGCAAGCTCCTGCTTTGTAGCTTGGAGCTCCAGAGATTTCTGGGCCTGCGGCTGCCTCCAGCTGCACGCAGAGCCCGCACACCCACCCCTATGTGGGGAAAAAGCAACCTGCCTTAAGCAGCTCAGCCTGCTCTCCTGTACCCAGATCAGCTTCCCCAGTGCGTGGCAAAGCCAAGGGATCTTCCTTCACTCCCGTCTAAAGGCATCAGAGAATCCCAGAATCAGATGGGTTGGGCAGGACCTCTGAGATCCTCAAGTCCAACCCTTGATCCACTACCACGCTGGTTCCCAGACCATGGCACTGGTAACCATGTCTGGTGCCACGGCCAGTCTCTTTTTCAAAAAGTCCAGGGATGGAGAATCCTCCACCTCCCTGGACAGCCCATTCCAATGCCTGATCACCCTCTCTGTCAAGAAGTTCTTCCTAGTATCTAAGCTCATCCTCCCCTGGCAGAGCTCAAGACCAATGGCCTCTTGTCTTACTGAGAGCTGCCTGGGAGAAGAGAAGAGACTGATGCCCACCTGGCTGCAACCTCCTTTCAGGGAGTTGTAGAGAGTGATGAGGTCTCCCCAGAGCCTCCTCTTCTCCAGACTAAAATCACTCACCCCTCCTGCTGGGCTGGTCTTGTTCTGCATGTCTCTCAGCTGCTGGCGCAGTGCCAGGTTTTCCCTTTGGAGCTGGGCCAGTTGCTCCTGCAGCCCCTCTGCCTTCTCCAGGGCATCTTTGCTCTCCTGATGGCTGTCTAGCTGAGCAGCATGCCATTCCTCTGCCTGCCTCTGGGCCTGATGGCATTTTCTTTCTGCCACCTGCAGAGCCAAGCTCTTCGCCCGCAGACACTCCCTCAGCCGCTCCACCGCCTTTTCCAGGGATCTCACTTTTCCCTGGCTTTTGCGCAGCTCCCGGGACAAGCTCTTGTTGCTTTTCTCCACCTGAGACACGTGCTCAATGTCAGCCGGCCCTTTCGGAGAGCTTCTTCGAAAGGCTTGAGCACTGACACTTTCTGGTGTCTGCTGTGTTCCCGGTCTCAGGTGGTCTTGCCGATGATGAATCTGAGCGTGCCGTGGGGATCTGGGCTGGGATCTTTCCTGCCTGTTCAAAGTTGAAGAGCAGAAATGGAGAAAAGTGAGGAGGTGAGCAGAGAACGGGAGGTAGTGGCAGCATTTCAGAGAGCCAGAAGCTGAGAGTCAGCAGCTTGGTGTCAGCTTGTCAAAGAGAAGCCTGCATTAGAGATGCTTCCCCGAGCCCTCTTCTTTGGCATGAGCAAGCTGGAGCAGAAGCCTAGAAGTAAGCCTCTGCCTGAGTCGAAGGTTTCTTTTGCCATACCTCTGCCCCAGAGCTTTTTCTCTGCCTGATGCCTCCTTGTAGGCGCAGCCCTCTGGCTGGAGCTCCTGGCCACCGCTGCTCCTGGAGGCCACGGCTCCCTGCTGCGCCCTCCTGCTCTGCAGGAACCGCCAGATCCTCTTCATGGCCGGGCAGGAACGGGCACTGCACCGCCTGGCCTGGCCTGGCCTCTCCCCGGAGCGTGGAGCGGGGGCAGGCACGACTCGGTGGGCTGAACCCAGGAGCTGAGCCCCCAGCGGGCCAGGAGCAACGGGCCCGAGAAGCTGCAGATGGGCTGAGCCAACACCGCACCACGGCACCAGCACCAGCACCAGCACCAGCACCAGCACCACTGCTAAAGGGCTCCACCAGCACAACGCCCGGCGGCAGCACCAGGAATGGCACCACCAGTGAGGCCAGCACCAGCAGCACCAACTCCACCAGCACAGCACCACCAGGTACGGTGTGTGCAGAGCTGTGCCAGTGCCCCGGCTGTCAGCTGACCTCACAGAAGTAAGGATCCCTGGATTCCTGGAATCATGGAACGACTTAGAATGGAATCACAGAATGGAATGGAATGGAATGGAATGGAATGGAATGGAATGGAATGGAATGGAGCTTCAAGATCATCTAGTTCCATCCCCTCTGCTGGGCAGGGACACCCGTACCCCTTGGTGGGCTTTCTGGTGCAGCCTGGGCCCCAGGCTGTGCCCACTGGGTCTCCCAGCACCCCTCAGGATGCCTTTCTGTGCACCCCAAAGCTCTCTGGTGCACGCCCAGCCTTCTGTTTGTCAGGGAGGCAGAGGGCCTCCCCAGACAAGGCAGTGTACCTACCTTTTGGGGTGCTCCCAAACCCTTGGTCAGCCTTTTGGGGATGCCCTGCACACCTCTCTCTGCCTTTTGATACTCCCCCAGCCCGTGGCTCTGCATTTGGGGTGCCCCAAAAGTGCCCTCTCTGTGAATGTCAGTGCTCTCCAGGGCAGCTGGTGTGTGTCCCAGGATGCTGACAGCCCCTAAGAACCCCTTTCTGAGCAGCCCAGGGCCCCTCGGGATGCCTTTTGGGCTTCCCCAGCTCCGCGGGGTGGGTGCCTGCGGGTGCATTTCCAAGCCCCGCCAAGCACGTCAAACAGAGACCTTGCAGTAATAAATGCCACTTCCCGCATCACTTCCTCCATTATTCACAAAGTTTTTAATCTTCAACTGGAAAAACTTAACAGCCAAAAAGTAACGTTATAAAACAAACGCTGGAAGAGATTCTCCTAGGAAACGAAAAGCCACGATGAAAAGGTTCAAAGTGCAGTTGGTGGGTAAAAAACCACGTTTGGGGTCACCTTCCCGTTTCTGCC
>JAAWXA010001072.1:0-12087 GCA_038090715.1 Florisuga fusca | reverse complement strand
TACCCCATGGTATAGGTTCGCCTGCTGCCTGGGGTAATGGTAAACAAGCTGTGATTTCTGTTACATTTTGCATGAGGCCGAAATCTCTAATCAGTCCTATTACCAAATTTTCTTTGTCTCTGCCCTTGGTCAATTTTCTGACGTCAGTAACCTGTCGCGTCACTCTCCTATCTTTTTCCACATAGGATGTATTTATTACAAGAAACTGCACATCCCCATAATCAAAACTGCCCCGTACCTGCACTAAGCAAATATACTTCCCTTCGTTCTTCTGGGTCACATTGGGTATCTGCAGGATAGTTGCTCCTTCCTGGTGCGACTCATCCCAAACTGTCTTTACCCCCTCCGTAATCAGTTCATCCTTCGTAACCCATCTCCACCCCACGATAATTTCGGTGGATCCAGCTCCCTGATCATCAGTAAACAAACAGGTCAGATTAACATCAGATCCCTCAGGTCTCAATAGATAAGATTCTGGTACATTAACTTTTACAAAGGTTTCTGTTAACACAATCAAGCTCAGGAAAATCACTATCCCTAAGGTTTGCTTCTGAACACCATCCTTGTTGGAGGCAAACGTTCCACTGACCATTGTGTAGGGATCTTCTTGACCCTGGTGTAGTGAATCCAGTTGTCAATCCCATCGACCTTGACAGCTGTGTAGGTGGTCATGATCACCTGGTGAGGACCGTCCCATGTCTCCTTCAGTGGCTCCACTGACCAGTTCCTTATGTAGACTTGGTCTCCTGGAAGGATGTCGTGGGCCGGATTTTCCAGGGGTAGGGGTCGGTTCTACTGCAACGCTCCTCTGAGTGCTGTAAGAGTCTTATTCAGAGACAACACATAATTTAATATCACCTGATCCCCCCCTAAATGAGGGTCCCCCCGGTAGGTAGCAGCACGGTAGGGTTTGCCGTACAAAATTTCGTACGGACTTACCCCTATCCTTTCCCTTGGTTTGATTCTAACCCTTAACAGAGCTAAAGGCAATGCCTGAGATCACTGGATTTTTGCTTCTTGACATATTTTCTTAATTTGGTTTTTCAGAGTTTGATTCATCCGCTCTACCTTACCACTTGATTGGGGTCTCCAGGGCGTGTGCAGATTCCAAGTTATTCCTAGCGTTACAGAAATCTCCTGCACGACCCCTGCAGTGAAATGAGGACCCCTATCGGATTATATCCCTAACGGCACCCCAAATCTAGGGATGATTTCTTTCAGAAGTGTTTTTACCACTTCTTTTGCCTGATTGGTCCTGCAAGGGAAAGCTTCTGGCCATCCCGAGAATGTGCACACATATACCAGTAGGTATTTGTATGCTTGGGCTTTTGGTAACTCAGAAAAGTCTATCTGCCAATAGTCTCCTGGTTGGGGACCTACCTGCAACTTACCCATTTGAACCTGTCTCCTTACCACTGGGTTGTTTTTGATACACACCGGACACATTGCATTTACCCTTTTTGCCAATGTGAACATCTGGTTTGAGAATATTTCATTTTTCAAAAATTTTACCATAGCTTCTGCACCCCAATGGCACTTATTATGTTCTGTTTCCAACACCGTCTTCATGATTCTTACTGGTAGGATCACCTGTCCTGTTGGGGTCACATACCAACCCTTAATGTTTTTTCGTGCCTGCAACATCTGAGCCAGCTTCTCGTCCTCTGGTGAGTAATGTGGTTTGTCTTCCATGTGTGCAGCTGCAGGGTTACTCCGGGCCGGTATTAAAGCTAATTGAGTCCATACCTTTCTGGCAGCCTGCTTTGCCACTTGGTCCGCTTGTCGATTTCCCTGGAACTCTTTTCCTGGATCATTCCGATGTCCTTTGACATGCATCACCGCAACTGCCGATGGTTTATAAATCGCTTCCAGTAACATGATTACCTCTTCCCTGTGTTTGATTGTTGACCCCTGCGAATTAAGAAGTCCCCGCTCCTTCCACAGAGCCCCATGCACATGTACCACTCCAAATACATATTTGGAATCAGTCCATATGTTGACCCTCTTCCCTTGGCTCAGCACCAAGGCCCTTACCATAGCCCAAATTTCTGCCTTCTGCGCTGACGTTCCCGGGGGCAATGCTTTCGCTTCCACTATCTGCTGCAAGGTGACCACTGCATACCCTGCATACCTGATACCTTCTTCCACAGAGCTGGACCTGTCCGTGAACAGTTCCCAATCAGGGTCCGGCAGTGGCTCATCTTTCAGGTCCTTCCGGCTGGCGTACACTTGTTCGATTACCTCCACGCAGTCATGTTCCAGCTCTCCTTCTTCCTGGGTGGACCTGAGAAACTCTGCTGGGTTAAGGTGATTTGTTATTTTCAGTTCCACATCATCCTGTTCCCTCAATTGGGCCTGGTATTGGAGCATCCTGCTTGATGAGAGCCAATGGCCCCCCTTTTGTTCTAATACTGTTATGACCATGTGGGGTACATAAACTGTCATGTGCTTGCCCAATGTTAGCTTGCGTGCTTCCTGGATCAGGATTACTGTGGCTGCCACTGCTCTTAGGCATCCTGGCCATCCTCCACTTACTGAGTCCAATTGTTTGGAAAAGTACCCAACCGGCCTTTTCCAAGACCCCAGTTTTTGAGTGAGTCCCCCCAAGGCTAACTTTTGCCTTTCATGTACATACAGTTGGAAGTCTTTGGTTAAATCCGGCAAGCCCGGGGCAGGTGCCTCCTTGAGGGCCTGTTTTAATTCCTGGAACGCTTTATCTTCCGTGGGTCCCCACTTAAATCCCGGTTCCTTCATAGCCTCATACAGTGGTTTGGCTGTCAGTCCAAAGTTGGGGATCCACAGTCGACACCAGCCAATCATTCCTAGAAAAGATCTTAATTCCTGGTTATTGCGGGGTACTGGAATTGCACATATGGCTTGAATACGATTTACTCCCAAACGACGGACTCCCTGTGAAATTTCACATCCTAAATAAATGACCTTTTGTTTGACCAGCTGTGCCTTTTCTCTGGATACCCGGTATCCAGCCTGTCCCAGCATATTCAACAGTGCGATGGTTAACTTGAGGCAGAGACCCTGTTCTATGGTCCCCAAGAAAATGTCGTCCACATACTGCAATACCACATAAGAGAGATGCGAATCTTTTACCTGGGTAGTTTTCCATTCCTCAAGTTCCTTGGCCAGTTGGTTACCGAATATGGTGGGTGAGGATTTAAATCCTTGGGGAAGCCTGGTCCATGTGAGTTGGTGCTTCCGTCCCGTGTCGGGGTTCTCCCACTCGAATGCGAAGATGTTCCTGCTCTCAGGTGCCAGGGGTATGCAGAAGAAGGCATCCTTTAAATCGATTACTGTAAACCACTGAAATTTCTCAGAAACCGATGTTAACAATGTGTACGGATTTGCCACCACGGGATGTATATCTTTAGTGATAGAGTTGATTGCCCTTAGGTCCTGTACTAACCTATAACTGCCATTAGGCTTTTTGACTGGGAAAATGGGGGTGTTGAATTCAGATTCACACTCCTGCAAAATTCCTAAACTTAAGAATTGAGTTATCATCGGAGCTATTCCTTTCCTAGCTTCCAGGATGATGGGATACTGTCTGTCTCTCACTGGTTGAGCCCCTTCTTTTAATTCCACTACCACTGGTACTGCCGCTTTTGATTTTCCTGGGGTCCCTGTTTCCCAAACCCATGGTGCGACTGCTTGTTTAATTTCCAATGGTATCTCTTCCTTCTCTACTTCTTTGATTACAAACAATTTTGCCAGGTTTTCCTCTGGTATTTCTAGTTTTACCCTACCTTTCTCAAAAATAATTCTTGCCTGTAATGCTGAAAGCAAGTCTCTCCCGAGCAGGGACTCTGGGCTGTTTGGCATATACAGAAATTGGTGATCAAATTCCTTTCCCCCAAATTTTATATCAAGTGGCCGCAGGAATGTCCTTTCTTCAACTTTCCCAGATACCCCAACAACCAATATCGTAGAGTCACTTAGAGGTCCCTTTAATTTGTTCATTGCTGAGTAACTAGCCCCTGTATCTATTCTGAATTCCATCGGTTCCCCTTCGACTTCTAATATTACTTTAAGGTCTCCATCTAGTCAGCTCTGGTTCTGGTAATTCCCCATCATAAAGGCTTGAGCGACCCCTTGTGGATTTCCCGCGAACGGATTCAATCCGCCGGGATTTCCTCCATTACCCGGGAAGCCTCCACTCACCGGGGCTCCCTGGTTGAGTGGACATTCATTTTTCCAGTGTCCCAGTCCTTTGCAAAAGGCACACTGGTTAGGTCCTAACCTTCTGCGTCCCCCTGTATTCCCAAAACCCCCAAAGCCTCTACCCATTCCAGCACTACCCCTCCCCCTGCCGCGACCGCGACCTCTATTGTTCCCATACGTCACTTGCTGCAAGACTGCCAGCATGCTTGCCTGGTGTTTCTTTGCTGTCTCCTTTTCCCTGTTATTATAAACCTTCCACGCAACCTCCAATAACTTTTCCAAATTCCGTGTATCTTCTCCCTCTAACTTCTGTAACTTTTTCCTAATATCCTCCTGAGATTGACCCATAAAAATCAAAGCCAGTTGCAATTTACGCGATTCAGCCTCCACATCTAGATCCGTATACCTCCGCGCTGTTTCTTTTAGCCTTTTTAAAAATACCGATAGTGATTCATGTTTTTCCTGTTTTACAGAATACAGCTTAGACCAATTTATTGTTTTTGGAATCCCCTCACGGACCCCTTCTACCGGTAAATCCTGGTAGTTTTTTAGTGCTCTGTATCCCGCCGAAGAATTGGGATTCCATTCGGGGTCCTCCCTCGGTACCAAATCATTTACTGAACCTTGTGCTATTTGCATTCTAATCAATTCCCTTGCCCGATTTGTCATCGCCCTGAACACCATCTCCTTTTCTGTAGAATCCATAATGGTGTCCAGCAACACCTGCAAATCATTCCAATCAGGGTTTTGTAACTTTATTACCATTTTCACAACCCGAGCCACTTTCTCGGGGTTTTCCCTATACGCCCCCGCCGACTGCTTCCATATTATTAAATCGTTTGGCGAAAAAGGAACCTTTACCATCACCTTCCCTCCATCTGCTCCTACTGCCTCTCGCAGCGGAGCCATCAACTAAGGCTGCGACAAACCACCTTCTCTCCCCAGCCTCCGCCTCCGAGTCCGCTCCGCAAGCGGCGTTTTTGGCTGATCGACCCAATCCTCCTCCTCTACCTCCTCCTTAAGTGAGAGAGGAGGAGGCGTTCTAGCCGGATTTACCAGGGGAGCCTCAGGAGGTGGCGCACTTGTGGCGACCAAAAAAGACACATCCTCCTCCACTTCCGAGAGCTGTATTTTATGCTCTTTACAACCAGCGCATTTATCATTTTCTGCTTCCATGGTTCTTAACAGTCCACAAGCCTCTTGGCTCTCAGGTTTTTCTTTTAGGTAATAGAACAAATCCAAATACTGTGTTTCATCCCATTTCTCCTTTTCCCACAAGAAATTCATCATAGAACTTAATATTTCAGGAGTTATTGTACCATTCCACGGCCACTGCATTCCCCCCGTTTCATATTTAGGCCACACATGATTACAATAATCAATCAAAGTCCTCCTCTGCAATTCCTGCCCAAAATTGCCCTCTTTCCAATGCTTTAACAAACAACCGAGAGGCGAATCCTCAGGAACATCTTTTTCGTTACAAGACAGAGCTCTTAAAGTTTTAAACTGTAACATGCTAACCCTCGTACTTGCGCGCACTCACACACACAAAAACCAATATGCGGCGATCACCAAATTCCTGTACCAAATACCAAACTTACCTACGCTCGTCACCGCGAGTGGCAAGTGCTGGATCTGCACAGCCTTATACTTGCTGTGTCTTACGACCAGCGCCTAGGCTTCCCAATAACCAACCCTTAATACCAACCAACCTATAAAGAATAAAGCACCTTAGGGCTTACCTTATGGTCGTCCGTCGGGCGCGGGGTTGGGGCACGGGTTGATGTCTCCTCCAGCAATCACCTGGTGCCGGCTTGGAGTGGATCAGCACGTGAACCGCCCCAGTTGCCCTCGGAGTCCCATCTGGGTCGCCAGAAAACTGTTGCCCGAAGTGGAGACACAAACCAACAGAGTGTCAGTTTGATGCGGTGCTTTATTAAGGGCCTGGGAAACCTGGGGACTAGCGTCCCAAATCAGGATTCCTAAAATCCCCCGTTTGGTTCAGCTTTTATACCCTTTTACAGTGAGACCTTCGTGCAGAATTTCAGCTACAAAACGGTAGACAAAACAATTACATGCTTTATACAAATAATGGTAGACAGACATCCACTAACTACAAATCTCTCATGCTTGTTTAACTTAAGATATTATTTAACCGACTCCTACCACCAACCCCCCTTACATGCGTAATATTTCAACCCTTTATCTTCAATGACAGTTTACTTTTCTTCATGTTCTCTCTTCTCAGTACATTCCTTGCTAATCCGCTTCCAAGGTCTGTACACTACTTGCAACACCAAGGGTATCCTTGCGTTAGAGGTTTACCCAGAGGGGTTCTGGATCAGCCCAGGATTTTGTTTTCAAGGCAAAGCCAGTGAGGGCAGAGAGACACCAGAGAAGGTCTGGAAATGTTAGGGTGAGATTCAGGTGGGAAAGCAGGAAGGGTGACAACAGCCTGAAGGGAAGGAGCTGCAGGCATGGACAGTGTAGGACAGCCTGCAGGAGAGGTGGCCAAGGGCTCTGTCAAGTCTGAAAGGCCCAAAAGGATCAAGGGCTTTGTCACCTTGGCCATGGGAGTTGCCTTGACCACCACAGTCTACTAGGAACATTTTTACTTGAGGCTCTAGACTTTGTTCCTTGGCAAATGGTAAGCCAGGAGGGGTCAGAGAATTTTCCTACACTTGTCCTTGGTCACCCTCACACCCAACTGCCCCAGGAAGAGCCCTGAGCCATCTGTGAGGGACAGGACCTGCCTTCCCAGGGCCTGGGGTCAGGGCTTGGCCTTTCTGCTGCATCCAACAAACCAAAGGGTTTTTCTCAGCATTACAGCCACCAGCACAGGGCCTTTGCCTCCTGCAATCATGGCCTCCAGGGATCTGCTCTAACGAGGCCATGGGGAGGCTCTGGCAGGCTCAGGGGGGCCCATTAGTGTGTGAAGGTATTTGGGGTTTTTCTTCTGACTGACTTTATCAGAGATTTTTTGCATTCTTCTCTCAGTATCTGAATTTATTGTAATAAGCCTCAAAAGCCCAAAGGAATACTTTATCTTTTTGTAATTTCCTTCATGTTTTCAAGATTTTATAGCTTCCTGGAGTTACTAATTTTTTCCTGGTGGAATTCAGAAGGAAGATTTCAAAGAACACCTTTGCACTCTTAATTAAAAGGGAATATTTCATTACTTTGTACTCCAGAGGAGAGGTTCTAGCAGCATTCTCCAAGTGATGATGACCCAGAGGGTCTTCTTAGGAGGTCTGCACCAGAAGGAGAAGCAGTTCCTTGAGGTCTGACACTGGATGGACACCCTTGCTCCTCACCTCCCCAACCCCACCACTGCTCTCCTTGGCCCCTGGGACTTGCATCACTTCTCCTCACATCAGACTTCTCCCCTGCTCTCTGCAGCTGGATGGTACAGCTCCTTTGCACCAGCTCCCCCCTCTTTTCCTTAGAGAACTGCTGCACACGGGCACAGCAGGACTTTTCCTCTTTGCAAACAAAGCAAAGCAAAGCATGATAAAGTATCATGGCCAATCAAACACACTCCTCAACCATATGCTAAGTACCAGCTGCCCCTAATGAGGTCACCTTTCTACAAGGGATAATCTTATGAAAAATCCTTTGTGTCAGGAGACACAAAAAGATGGACACAAACAAAATAAAAGATATGGCTATAGCTGATATGAGTGGAATATTAAATCATTAATCAATCATTAAACTTTTCTTGACTCATTCCATTCCTTCACCTCACAGAAAGCTGAGTCAGTGTCTGTGTGGTGCTCAGTGTCTGGCTGGGGTCCAATCACAAGAGTCTTTTTTTGGGCCCAACGTGGAGCAGAAAGGGCTGAGATAACGACAGATCTGATCAAAATGTGTTAAAACAAATTTTTGTTAATTCAGATTATGATCTCCCATTATATGATGATATTTTTCTTTGTGCAATTGATGAATATCAAATTCAAAAATGTTTACCATTACTTACCAAATGTCTGGACAATTATGGCTTACAAATACCTCCTGAAAAATTTCAGTCAGGGTTACCCTGGACATGCCTGGGATGGAAATTGACAGAAATCTGGGTTTCCCCACAGAAATTGACAATTGAAAACAATGTCCAAACTGATCTGCAAAAATTATTTGGGTTAATAAAACTGATAATATCTTTTCGTGGTATCACTACTGAGACACAACACACAGTATTTGATTTATTGAAGGGCTCTATTAATCTTACATCATAGAGGCAATTGAATCCTCAGGCATCTCGAGCACTAGAAACTGTTATGAATAAAATTAAACAGTCTTCTGCACATTATTATGATGCGACATTAGTTTTCAGAGGTTTTGTGATAAACAACACCTTAAAGCCATTTGGTATATGAGGGCAATGGGATGGCAAAAATTTCTGGTTGCTAAAGCACCAGTTTTTATTATATAATTTCACCAAAACAGTATAGTTTAAATTTTAAATGTTATATGAAGTGATTACAAAAGTGTGATTACATGCTAGAGGTATTTTTGCATTAGATGTTGCTATAATACATATCCCTATCACAAAACAGGATGATCATACGGCTATTCAAATGTCACTGTCTTTTCAAATTGCCTTAGCAGATTGCCCTGGAGAGATGTAGTTCAACTTGCTGAGTCACAAATTGTTATAGTCCCTGCAAGAGTGAACAATCCAGAGTTCTTCTATTTTATCAACAGTGCCACCAGAGGGAGATCCTACTCTATTCCTGGATGGATCTGCTCGCTCACACCAAGCAGTGGTAGCTTGGCATGATTCTGCTTCAGACGAATGGCCATCAGATGTCATGCTACAGGAAGGATCAGCACAGGGCATAGAATTGTGTGCAGTGATAGAAGAAGCCTTTTGATTGTTTTCAGCGACAGATATTAATATTGTAGTGGATTCTCAGTATGTTTATGGAGTGTTAGTTAGAACAGATGCTTGCTACCTTAAACATATAGGTATTAGGCCTATCTCTACACAGTTTTCTGATGATTCTGGCAGGAATAATAATTTTGGTAAATATTGGGTTGATTGCTAAGTGATTTTGAGCACTAGCAGAATGGAAGAAAAGGTGGTTCACTTGGCTCTTTCAAATTTAAAAGCCACACATTGTAGGAGAAGAGCAGAAGAGTAGATGCTGCATGGGACAGAAGGTGCCTGGTGGACTGCCTGATACTGCTTGACCCTGAGGGGAACAGAGTGCTGTGAATACCCTGAGGAATCTGCCTCCTGGTGAATGTTCTGTCTCGGTACCAGGTGCCTTCAGTGGGAAGCGGTTAGATAAGGATTTATGTTAGTGCATGTTTATATAGCAAAATGCACTATTTTCACTTTACTTTCAGACAGAGCACTTTTAGATGTAGCCTATAAACCAATCAATAGATATCTGAGTACTATATAAGTCTAGCAAACCACACAATAACTGATTGTTCACTGCAATTGGAGTCTGTGCATTTATGTCCTCTGACTCCTCTGGACATGCTCAAAGAGCTCTGTGTCCTTCTGATGCTGCACATGGACACTGACAGTTCATGTTGAGCTTCTGGTATACCACAACCCCCAGATCCTTCTCCTCAGGGCTGTCCTCAAACCTTTTTCCTCCCAGCCTGTATTCATGCATGGGATTGCCTCAGCCTTTTGCCAGAACCTTGCACTTGGCTTTCTTGAACTTCATGCAGTGTGCATAAGCTCACTTCTCCAGCCTGTCCAGGTCCCTCTGGATGGCATCCCTTCCCTCCAGCATGTTGAGTTCGCCACACAGTTCAGTGTTGTCAGCAAACTTGCTGAGGGTGCACTCCATTCCACTGTCCATGTCACCAACAAAGATGTTAAACAGCACTGGTCCCAGTACCAGCCCTTGAGGAACACCACTCCTCACACACCTCCATTTGGACTCTGAGCCACTGATCACAACTCTTTGTGTGTGACCATCCAGCCTGTTCCTTATCCAACGAGGAGAAGAGAACGTTGTGTGGAACAGTGTTGAATGCTCTGCACAGCTCCAGGTAGATGACATCTGTTGCTCTGACTTTTTCCACCAAAGAGGTTGTTCCCTCACTGATAAAAGCCACCAAATAAGTCAGGCAGGACTTGCCGTTAGTGAAGCCATGTTGGCTGACACCAATCACCCCTTTGTTATCTCCTTGCCTTAGCAGAGCCTTCAGGAGGATCTGCTCCATGATTTTCCAGGCACTGAGTTCATAGGATCACAGAATGGAGACAGAGGTGAGACTGACTGGCCTGGAGTTCTTCTCTTCTTTTTTTTCCTGGTTTGAAAATGGGGGTTTTGTTTCCCCTTTCTCTAGGCTTGCCATGGGATGGTGGACAGGCCATCAGCACCCTTGAAGAGCCTGCTCTTGAGATTTGGAGGGAAAATGCTCCAAAGAAAAGACTTGGAGAATCACACTGCTGGACCTGGATTCATTCTCCTGGGATTTTCTGGTCACTCCAGCCTGCAGGGACTGCACTTCATGGCCTTTCTGCTCATCTGCCTGGTGGTCCTCACAGGGAACAGCCTGATTGCACTCATCACAGTGGTGGACTCAAGCCTCCACAGCCCCATGCATTTCTTCCTGAGGAACTTGTCCTTCCTGGACATCTGCTACGCATCAGTGACTCTGCCCAAAATGCTGGTGGGTTTCCTGATGGGAGATGGCAGAATCTCCTTCCTTGGCTGTGCTGCCCATCTCTACTCCCTGGTTTTGCTGGGTGGTACCGAGTGCCTTCTGCTGGCTGCCATGGCCTATGGCCCCTACACAGCCATCTGTGACCCTCTGCACTACAGCCTCATCATGAGCAGGGGGGATCAGGGATGGTTGTTGTACCAGTGCAAGTAGTTCAGACCTACCAGGTGTTCACTTTGCCCTTCTGTGCATCCTCCAGTTGGGATGGAGAAAGGGGAGTGAAAGAGTAAGAGCAGAAAAATCATGGGTCAAGGGTAATCCTAAAGAAGACCTGAACCACATTCAGGAACATGCTGGTTCCCAGCAACAGGACCAGACAGGTTTCAACATACCAAGGACATTAAAAACTTAAAAAATTCATGATGGCCATGCTGGCTGAAGGTCCCGGGTCGGTGTCACCATCAGTGTCACAAAGAACAGCCCAATGATGCCCTTGAGCAGGCTCCAGAGCTGACAGCCAGCACAACAAGGAATAAGGAAGGTGTGACATCTCACAGTTCTAAGAACAGCTCTGAGACCAAACCAACCAACATGGTGACCAGTGACTCTTAAACCCATGCAGGGAATAATTATAACCAGATATTTTCACAGTCTCTGATCAGATCTGTCATTATCTCAGCTCTTTTTGCCCCACGTAGGCCCAAATAAAGACTGTTGTGGTTGAACCCCAGCCAGGCACTGAGCACCTCAAAGCCTCTCACTCACAAACCACCCAGCAGTGGGATGGAGGAAAACATCCGAATATTTATGGACTGAGGTAAAAATATTTCAATTATTGCAGTAAGATACAGTTACATATTAATATTAGCAGTAATTCTAATGTTAGTTCTAATAATTATATGACTAAAAATGGAATAATATGTAAACTATTTGCTTTGCTTTTCTCTGCTTCCAAAGAGGGAAACTCCTGCAGCAGTTCTCTAAGTGAGATGGGTTTGGAGCTGGTGCAAAGGAGTTGTAACATCTGTCTTAATCCTGAAGGGGAAAAGTCTGATGGGAGAAAAAGACACTCAGGTCTTAGGAGGGAAAGAGGACAATTTGCCACCACCACTTCTCAGCTCTGGTTGGCAGATGGCCCTCGTTCAGCACGTCCACGTGTCACTGTGCTACCACTTCCCTACCCTTGTGATTTCCCTAGGTCACTGCCTGGTGGGACAGCCTGACCTTTTCTTGGCATGCTGCACCATCCCCATTTAACCATACACTATCAGTCATGTTATG
>JAAWXA010001071.1:0-12118 GCA_038090715.1 Florisuga fusca | reverse complement strand
GGTAACTTACTATCTTTGGAGTTATCTGAAAGTGTGCTGGTTACTCAGTGCATTTGGAAGGGATGCAGTATTTATCCTCATGTCCATTGATCAGTCCAGGGTTTAATACTTTATTTTGAAAAGCTAACAGATATCAAAGGATTTCAAAGCAGATATACAGAGCTAAAGTTGGTACAGACTATTATATATATATATATGTATATATACATATACATATATACACACAATGATTTGTAAGAGTAAGATGATAGTCAGAGGCAATAATTTGAAATCAAATTTCAAAGTTAGGGTTGGTTTCAGTAACCTTCCTCTGGGGCCATAGAAATGACAATATACTACTAATGGAGTGTCCTGGTTTGGGCCAGGATAAAGGTGATGTTCTGGTTTGTACTTTTGCTTTCAGCTCAGTTTCTAGTAAGTAAGTTTCTCAGACAGTGTCTGCTTCTAGGACTGATAACACTGGATGTTTATAGTTACTGCCAGAGACTGGTATGCAGAGCCAAGGACACTGCTCAGCTCTGAGGAACATTTTACCCTGCAGAAGGAATAAAGAGGTCCCACCTGAACCCCTCCTCTGGGGAGGCCTGAGACAAGATAGATGCCAGAACTGACCAAACAGAGTATTTCATCCCATACACGTCATACTCAGTATAAATTTGAGGGATCACAAGGGTCAAACACCTTTCCTGCCCCTTCCTCCTACCCTTCCTTCACCTGTTCCCTGTGTGCTTCGGCACCCTGGGAGGATTCCGTCCGTTCCTCTGCCTGTGGTCCTGATCCGTGCCAGCCTGAATCTGTGTGTTCCTGTCTCCAGCTCCTGACTGCTGCTGACCCCAGGGTCCAGCCTGGATTTTCCCAGGGCTGCCCTGCAGCCTCGGTGGTGACGTGAGAGTTATTGGGGAAAAGGGGGGAGGAACGTGGTATCAATTTTCCTGTATATTTGTATATATTTAGTAATTTTTCCTATTTATCATTAGTGTTTCATTAAATTTGTGTAGTTTAGTTTCCAACCCATAAGTCTCTTTCCCTTATTCTCTCCTTTCCTTATCAGGGAGGAGAGGGGGATTAATAGAAAACATCTGTTATTCAGTTTAATTGCTGGGACAGAGTTAAACCGTGACATGGAGTTTAACTATTTAGAATAAATACTTTGTAAAAGCTTGACTAAACATCAGTGAGTGCTTCGTTTTCATTCTGTTATGGTTTCAGAACATTCTTGCTTCACTTGCTTTCCAGGAATGGTGGAACTGACATTATAAAGCAAAACAAGTTAAATAAGCTTTAAAACCCCAAATCTCTTTAGATTTATTTTTTGCTGTCATCTACAGTGAAGAAACAAGTCCCATTGTTTTTCTTTTGATCACTTTCAAAAGGGAAGCTTCATCTTTTCGATGTGTGAGAAGGTTCCTGCATCTTTATTTACTGACTCAAATTACTAGGGTGCAAGAAATATTATGAGTATTAAAATATCTTGAAGAAACTGAGCTCGCTTGTGAACTAGCTAGCTGGTGGCTTATATTGTCTGCAAAAAGGCTCGCACTTCTATTGTTCCACTGGGCTCTCAAGCAGCAAATCAACAGAAAAAAGCCTTCTTAAGCCTGCTCATTTATTCACAAATGAGGCCATAATAGAACTTTATTCTTCCACTGTGATACCTCCACTAAATTCTAAGTGTGTCATTAAGAATCAACTTGGATAGATGGCACAGACACTGGAGTTTGCCACTACCCACACACCTTGATCCAAGTTGTTCATTAACAAGCTGCATCTGCCATCACTGGCAGCTCTAGTGAAAAAAGCATTAGCTGAAGTAGGGATAGTTAAAAGTAAACCTACAAATCAATTTTTACCAACTGGGAAAAGCACCTTCAAAATTCCCGGTGTTGTCATTTATTCACCACTTTTTTTTTTTTTTAGATAGATTATGGATTGTTGGAAGGAAGCCATGGGCCGCAGCTGGATTTATCCCACTCTGATCATCTGCATAAATGGATTTTTCTCCACAATGAGGCCATCAGAATCTTTCCTCACTCCTTATCTTACTGGACCAGACAAAAACTTAACGATTGAAGAGGTAAGTAACTATTCCCTTAAATAATAATAAAAATGCTTAAAGCAGTAAGTCTTATAGCAATGACTGAAGGAAAGAGAAAGCATTCAATAATACAAATACATTTAATCAAGAGATTCAAGATATTTCTGGAAAAGGGTAAGGACTCACCTCTTGCAGATGGTCAAACATTTAAAGTCCCTACATTCTTAGGGCTTGGAAACTACTTCAGTAGTTTCTTAAGAAATGGATGCTTTCAGCAAAAACAGGTCAGCCTGTTCCTCTCCCCACCTATAAGTCCAGAGGAGGAGAAACACTAAGAATTATTTTCACTTATCACAGAATTGATTACACTGACAGTGAGTGATTGCAAATAAGGAAACCAAACAGACTTCCCCTTGTGAACTGTTCAATTATTAACTCCACTACAAGACTGTTTTATGTACTCATTACACTCTGGAGGTCACAAACATATGCAAAACAATTTTTTTTTTTTTTTTCCCCAAAAACATGCAGTGTAAGTTTCCTTGTTCTGCTCTCCTGTTAAGTACAGTTTCAGGAACACACTCCCCAACATAAGGGGCTGTAGTTCACAAGTGCCTGAGTCATGGAGCTAATGGTATGATAAGATGACACAAGCTCACTACACCCACATACAGCTAATATGAAGCAGCCATTCCTGATGAGTAGTAGCAAACATTAAGGCAGAATCTCCTAGTATAGTATGAAAGATACTAGTATAAACCGAGGTTTTTTCTGAGAAAAGGTATTTGTGGACTGGGTTATCGTGTTTTGTTTTGGTTTTTTTCTCCCTTTAATACTATTGTTTTTTAGCCACAAAGGGGATTTTTCTCCTTTACATTAAATGCACAAATGGCAAGATAGGATGCCTTAATTCTGATTTCAGCAAGAGTCCTTAACTCAGTAAGTGCAGTGCAGATACTGCCTTTTAAGCCAAACTCATCTCTGGTAGCTAATTCTTTTCATTTCAGTCGAACACCTAAAAATTCTAATCAAAGTTCACAGAAACAAAAGAAGTCAACCAGAAAGATACAGTGAACCGGCTGCTCACCATGAACTCCACTAAAATCTCAGAAATGAAAAGATAGCAAGCTACTATTTTTCCTTCAGGTGAAACAGTTCCTCTCTAGTCTAATTGCTCAAGCAGAGAACAAGTGATCACGGACACCAGAGCAGGTCCAGCACTTTCAAAGACCTGCCCAGATCCTGCGACACGCACATCACTAAAAACTTTTTCTGTGGGTCTATCTAAAAGGAGGCAACATCATAGGCTGCAGCTGTAGTCAAGCTGCCTGGGAAAGCATTGAGCTTAATAGTGACAGCAAACAGCACCTTCCAACCTAAACGCAGATGAGTTTAAAAAAAGAGAAATCTGTTTTCAGAGCACCAGTGCATTGAAGACCAACTGAAACTTTCCAAAATACCGTTCCAAAGACTTGCTCACTTCTTATGCATTATATTTGAAGAAAATGGATGGTGAAGATAGCACAGGAACAGCTAGCTACACACTCACCCTGCACAGTTACAATTGCACTGCTTCAGGAAGTTAAAGTCTACACCATTCAGTATTTACTGTAACAACCATGTTCCTTCAATACAATCATCAGAAAGCTTTAACCACAATATTTTTTATTTTTATATTTATATTTAAAAAAAATAATAATTCTTTTTTTACTCTCTCCCAGGTTACTAATCAGATTTTTCCAGTGTGGACATACTCCTACCTCGCACTCCTTTTCCCTGTCTTCCTGATCACCGACTACGTGCGCTACAAGCCCATCCTCCTCCTCCAGGGCATCAGCTTCATCGTCGCCTGGCTCCTGCTCCTCTTTGCACATGGAGTGATGGCCATGCAGGCCGTGGAATTCTTCTACGGGATGACAACAGCCGCCGAGGTCGCCTATTACGCCTACATCTACAGCGTTGTCAGCACCGACCGCTATCAGCGGGTGACGAGCTACTGCAGGAGCGTCACTCTGCTGGCAGCCACCCTTGCCGCCGTGCTGGGGCAGCTCCTGGTTTCCTTGGCAGGTGTATCCTACTTTCACCTCAACGCCATCACTTTGGCTTCCGTCTCCCTGGCCTTCCTCTGCTCTTTTTTCCTCCCCATGCCCCACAGGAGTATGTTCTTCCACAGGAAGGACGGCCCAGACGCTCTCCCAGCACCGGACAAAGTTGTCGCTTCCCGCAGGCCCTCGCGCTGCCAAGAGGACCGGGGTTCCGGATCTGCCGGCCAGGGACACACACCTGAGCAGCAGGCAGAGGGTGCCAAGGCCCCCAGCGGTGTGCTCAGAGTGCTGGTGCAGCTGAGCAAGGACCTGAGGGATTGCTACAGCTCGAGGAAACTTCTCTACTGGTCCCTGTGGTGGGCTCTGGCTACGGCGGGCTTTAACCAGGTTGTGAATTACATCCAAGTGCTGTGGGACTTCAGAGCCCCCTCTCAAAGCTCAGCAGTGTACAATGGAGCTGTTGAAGCAATAGCAACTTTTCTGAGTAAGTCAGTAATAAGCATCAATCACAAAGGCAGCTTATAAAGTTTTACTTCAGAACACTTTTAAAATGCCATTTAATTCAGGTGCTCCAGGAAGGCAGTACATGCATTGTACTTTCAAAATCTAGTTACTTGTTGTACAGAACAGTTGGAATGGAAGCTATGATATCTTTATGACGGGGACACCCAACTGTCTCCTACCAGTATGCAGAGAGACTTAGAAGTCCCACAGACCCTTCATCCAACAGCTAAATCTGCTGAGAGGCCCCCACATTTCTTTTAATGAGGTTGTTGGGGTTTTTTTCCCCCCAAACAAGTAATTACACAGTTACCATACAAATGGTATCATCTTACACAGACTTCTTTTTATACACACACAGAAAAAAAAACCCCACCAACCAAACAAAAAAACCTTCATCATCTCATTAATATCTTGCTTTAATGAAATAGTCTTGCACAGCAGAAGAGGAAAGGAGAATTTTGGCCATTCCAAGGTAGAGATTTGCAGAAGAATTAGGCTACTAATAACTATTATTCTTTTGCACCGGAAGCAGATGTCCACACCACATAAGCCAAATAATGTTATCAAAATGTAACATCAGAGGTTACCGCCCTGGCCTGGCAGTGCTTCACATATTCAAATTGTTCTACTGTAAAGAACTTGCACAAGACACGGGGGTGTGATCCACCAGGAAAAATAAACATATCTACATCATACCTGGCCACTCTGCTTACCCTCATAGTCAGTAAGGAGAAACAGATTCTTCTAAGATCAAAAATTGCTGTCATCTTGAGGCAGGCAACTAAATATACCAACTGATTCATGAATTAGAACTACTTAAGTCGGGTAATGCATACTCCTTTATTAATTCATTTTTCCTGTGAAATTGCCTATTTATCATCGTTGAAGTGTCTACAGAACTTTTAAAATATTATGAGACAAAGGTAAGGATATCTTACCTTTGAAATAGATGTGTCTGTTTCTGGTCCACCAGAAGCAAAGAGTGCCTATCCTTTTTCCCATTCATCTGTATTTATTCACTTGAAACCTTATAAAGCCCCCCCTCATCCCCCCCCCTTTTTTTTTTGACAGTTTAGCCTGTGTATGAGCTGAATAGAACTAGACTGTTAATCTAGAAGGCAACTGCTTGCTAGTTTATCTTTCAATTAAATTAGTAGTAGCAGGAAGAACTGTTGTTCTTGAGCTCCAAGCCATGTCTCTAAGCCTCTCCCTAGTGATACAAGCCAGATACAGACAGCTAAATAATGAATCCTTCTACAATTTATCTTGTGAAGTGGAAAAAAAAATGTTAAGAAAGGAATGGCAGGCTCGATTTAGGCAGTTGTCTAAAAATGACCAGTCATCTGCCTGACTTCAGAAGTTATTAGAAATGCTCTCAGAACACTTCAGAACTACTCAAGCTTCATTCTTCAGCATTGCCTGTCAGCCTGTGAGAGCGGTAAGACTTGGTGATAACCAAAAATATGTAAATCTGTATCCGTAGCTTTGGTTTGTTTTCTTTCTTTTCTCCTCTTCTAGGCTCAGTAACATCTTTTGTAGTACAATATATGAAAATTAACTGGGACCTTTTTGGAGAAATGGCTTTAGGGATTTTCTCAGCAATAGATGCTGGCTCTCTGTTTCTCATGCACTTCACTACCAATACCTGGGCATGTTACGCCAGTTACCTCATTTTCAAAGCATGCTATATGCTCCTCATAACAATAGCAACGTAAGTATAAACCCTCATGGTGCTACTATTATGCATGAATTGTTTCTCTTCATCAATTAGACTGAGAGGAACAACCCCCACGTAGTATGAAGCAACTGACCTGGCAGTCTCACCTTAGGTTCCAGATTGCAGTCAATCTGAGCATGGAGCGCTACGCGTTGATGTTTGGATTCAACAACTTCGTTGCACTGGTGATTCAGACCATTCTTACAGTGGTCGTTGTGGATTCCAAAGGACTAGGACTGGACATAGTGACTCAGGTAAGTCCTATTAACTTACTTCCCCCTTACTGCTTAGCCAATTCATCTTAGAAAGTTTGCCAAGAAAGAAATTGCAATGCCAAAGGACAATCTAATTACCTCTTTCTGCTACAAAAATCTAGGCACCTTAATCTTCTCTTATGTTAGCCATCATTCCTCCTTTTTTTTAGAGCTGCATTTAGGATTGCAGATTCTAGTCTTTGACTTTTTAAAGGCAGATACACCAGAACATAAATAATCAGGTCCTGATATCTTACCAGTTCTTGCCAGTTAAGAGGACATTGAGTAACATCCTTTCTGCACAAAATTCAGACTGATTCTCACATGCAGGATCAACACAACCACATGTTGTTAGGGGAGTTCAAGACCAGGAGATACAGCCTGGATTACTGAAGTTTTTTCAGCTCAAATAACAAGGAGCAGCTCAAGTGACCTGACTTCTAATTCCAGCTCAGAAGCAAACCTGGTTTGTATCTCAACACGAATAGTAGTTTTCTGCCCATAATTTGGGCACTCAATTTAGGGCAGGATCTCACAACAGCATCCCTAATTTCAGTCATCCCCATTCTAACTCATGTTGGAGTCAATTGAAATGTGCTGATTTCTCCATTTTCTCAGATGGGGCAGCTTCCTACTCCCATGGATTTGAAGATGACTAAAGCTTTTTAAATATTCTGCACAGAGAAAACAAAAGTTACTTTAAAAGATTAATGATTGAATTAAACTCTAAAAATTAAACCTTTAAGTTAAGGCCAGGAATATATAGGACTTGATAAATAGGCTTGGCAGTGTTTTTGGAGATACTGAAACAAAGTCATAGTT
Source organism: Florisuga fusca (assembly GCA_038090715.1). NCBI lineage: Eukaryota > Metazoa > Chordata > Aves > Apodiformes > Trochilidae > Florisuga > Florisuga fusca. The sequence goes on along the minus strand of JAAWXA010001071.1, from coordinate 4,741 downwards.
TATTTATGGAGCCAGTGTGGTGACAGAAATGAAATGTGTAAGTAAGAGCAAAAAATTACTAACTCAGACTCTTCACTTACACTATTCATGACTATGTGGGTAATGAAGCTACTTCTACATTTGCACTGATAGAAAGCAAATAAAAATCCTGTGCTTATTATTCGTTCCCCTCTCTGATATTTATAGAGGCATAATGATTGGAAGCAAGGGGTGGTTCTTCATTCCTGAAAGATGTGCTGTTTGCTGGAAAAGCTAAAATTTTGCTTAATTATGAAATAAAAACTTGAACAAAGAGAAACCATATCAGAACACAGATAAATAGTATAACAGAGTGCCTGTCATCCCCAGTAGAAACAATATTTCCCTAACGTGTTTTTCTCTAATTCTCTTGCTTTTTTCTCTTCCTCTCCCAGTTTTTAATTTATGGCAGCTACTTTGCAGTCATAGCTGGGATTTTCTTGACCAGAAGCATTTGCATGTTTGTCTCAAGCAAATGCAAAAGGAAAATAGCAAGATCTTGCAAAGAGCACCTGAACCATGCTGAAGATGAATCCAAAGAGCAGGCTGTAACTGGGTACCCGACATGGCTGCAGGAGTCAGGCTGAGAGGCTTACGTGGCCAGGCCCTTGTGGGAGAAGAGCTCCTTCTGCAGCATGTAGGGAAGAGCAGAGCAAGGTGAAGGTAAACAGAGCCTGAAAAAGCTGTGCTGAGTCATTACAGCGCTTCCTCACAACATATGTCAGCTAAGAGATCAACATAATGGCACTGTGCCAAGAAGAAAAGATAAGTTACTTTAGATTCTTATTTACTTGCCTATAAACAGCTTAACAGCAGCAGTTTGAGTACAAGAACAGGGCAAGCACCTTGGCATCCACTGTGGCTCAGCCCCACCTTGCTTGCTCCCTCTCTTGTGCCGGGTGCTGCCAGCTGCTCCACACAGCTCTGCTGATGCACATCAGCTCAAGGCTCTGCTGCCCCCTTTGCACAGCTTTGCTCTGTAGCAAGGAACAAGGGATGTGTTCGCACCATGACGTTCTTCCCTACCCAACCTACAAGCGACTCAGTGGCAGATTCCTCCTTTCTAATTTAAAAGCCCATGCCCAACGTGGGCCTTTTGCATGCAGTGGTGCAGAAAAGCAGGGTTTGCACAACCTATCTGAGAAGATTCATTAAAAAGCTGCAAAACCACAATTGTTGCTAAGCCCAAATTTGAAAGGTGCAACCTAAACACTGTATTAAGCCTATAGACAACTCAGTCCAGAAAGGAAAAACATCAGATTCAAAACCAAACGCAGAAGCTCCACTCCTTTCCCAGTGCTTCCAGCAAAACTAAATGCAGGGCCGAGTGTCCTCCTGTTTCCACATGAAAAGAAAGAGATATCAAAGGGGCTGAGCAGCATGGACCAAGACGAGAATTATGGTGTTGAGAAATTTGGCTAATTCTGCACAGGAAAATTCCAGATTAGTACAAATATCCAAGAAGATTTAGAACTAAAACAAAAAGCTAGCACCATGTGTGCTTCCAAGTGCCAAATGAGGAGGTCTGCTGATCTTGGCCAAGGATTTGGCAGGGTCAGCATTTCATAATTTATCAAGAAGCTTCAAGTCGTATGGCTCATTTACTCCAGCACAAAGGACAGTTAGTTCTGAAGAAAAAGAAGAGGCCATAAATGAGTTTTCATAGAGAATGTTTAATTTAATATAAATCATATCTATATGTTAAATTTATTTCTATACTGCTGTTTGCTTCTAGCTTTAAATACCTACTTCTAACTAATAAAAATAGCATTTACAGAATAATATTTCTCTTGTAGAGACACAAGGTCTCATTTGCAGAGTCATCTGTGCTTTTCATACCATTGTCATATCCTGCAACAAGACAAACTGCCCAGAGGGGAGAGCAGACAGGAGAGATGCAATTTGCTTCAAGTCACAAGAAGAATTGCTGGGATTTGATGAAATGAACCCACAGCCAATATTCTAGTCATTTTGTTTACTATTGTACACAGTGTGGACTTTCTCTGTTGTAATTCAGCAGCATAACCACTGCAGTTGTAAGAGCAGAAGACATACTTTGCATTCACTGAAGCAGTAAGTATCATTTATTACTGCAGAAGGGAAGGCAGGATTTTCCTGCCTGAAGAAAGTGGGACAAAGTCCAAGAGAGCAAAGACCACACTGTATTACTTTTCCTCAGGAGCAGGAATCTTCTTTCCAGGCATTTAGTTAAAGAACTAAATGCAAGTGAACTAGAAGTTAGCTAGAATTTGTATTTAAGAAAAAGAAGAACTTGGTATTTTCACCTCCATGGTCTCTAAGTGTTTGGTACAGAAAGCTACCAGTTATTTCTCTCTACAAAGCATCTGCCAAAAGGGAAGAAATCAGCAACATTGAACTTTCTGCTATTAGAACAATAATGGCAGTAGGTAGGACACCAGAGGAAAGAAGCAGGAAAAACTGTTAGAAATAACCAGAGAAGTTCCACTCCAGTTGGAGCTGAGTGCCTTCCATGTGTGTGGGATGCCACCAAGGAGCAAGGGAACCCAGCAGACAAAATGGATTTGGTTTGCAGCTGTAGAGAATGCCATCTTTGGTAAGCAGAGAAGACTTTAAAAAAAAATAATTTAAAACCGTTTTATCTCAAGTTTCCAAAAGAAAGATTCCAAGGCTGGGAGCTGGGAAAGCATCTGGTGAACGGTGAGGGGGAGGCAGAGTGAGGAACAGAGAAGACAGAGGGCAGCTCGAGAGTGTGTCAGGACATGATACACTGGAGGCAGAAAAAACAGCAAGAGAAGGGTAAGGCCTTGCATCACTCCAGGTTTTCACCTGTAAATCAGTATTAACCCAGCAACCAGTTAAAGAGTTCATCCAAAACAGTAAGATGCACACAGCTACCTGTGCAGTCATGGACACACACACAGTCTTTGGAGAGGAGATAGTTAAGGCTTAGCAGGTTACAGGCAAGGCTGGAGCCACAGGCCCTCTAGATCTGCAGGAAAAGGAAACTAAACAAATCCACCTCTCCTTGCAGCTTTTAGAATTAAACATTTATCTTTCTACCAGCACAGCAAAAGATTCTGTGCAAATATCAAAACCCACTGTTCCTCAAAGCTACAACCCTGTCTAAATACACCACTACCTGGTCTTGAGACATTAGCAGTTTGGGGCACAAGTCTTCTACCAAGACACAGTTAAGCAAGCTCATAAGGTCATTTCAGGCAACAAGGCAGTGAAAAATTGTATTCAAAGATTCACAGTATTAAACCAAGCACTGTGTGGGTTACCAGGGACCTATTACCTCATCTGGACTTCAGTAGACCTACCCAGCATCATCTTCCCATGGCTCTTTTCCTTTCTCAGAAGCCATTGATCAAGAAAGAGCATGAAACACAGAGGCAGAGGCAAGCCTGGCTTCTCTGAACACATGCCTGCCTGCTTGCACTACACATTAGAAGCATTGTGAGAAGTTTCCATACCTATGGGGAAACACCAGACTGTCAAGCTCCCAGAGCTGCTCTGCACAGCAGACAGGGCCCTTCCTGCCAGTGCCAAAGCCTTTGCTTCCACTGTCCCCACACGTCCCCCCAACAGGCTGCAGAACCAACCTCCTCCTCTGAGGAGCCTTGGAAGATGTAGGGAATCCTGTTTAAAACAAAAAGGGTAAAGGAAAGGAGAGCAGCAACATTTCTCCAACGCAGTGCTGTGTCTATCTGTGAATTGGAAACCAGATCTTTTAAAGGTATTTATTAACAAACTGTATTGAGTGATTCCCTTCTTGCTGTGTCAGTTTCTATTAATCATTAGCTACTTCCAGTCTTAAAGCTTTATCTGAAAACAAGAAATCAGTTTGCTGACAAAACTTGTGGAGGAGAAAGTATCCCCAGCATTCTTCATGGACAAGTTTGGTGATGAATTATCATTAATATTTATATTCTGTTAACATTTTGTCAAGTTTAAAGAAACCTTTTAGGAAACAGACAAAAATACTTCTACTTCCATTCCTAAAGGTCACTTTCTGACTTCTCTTCAAGACAAAGTTTCCGTAGGAGGAAACTGCACCTGAATCCACAGCAAATGCACCACAGCCACGGCTTTGACAGGTAACTTACTATCTTTGGAGTTATCTGAAAGTGTGCTGGTTACTCAGTGCATTTGGAAGGGATGCAGTATTTATCCTCATGTCCATTGATCAGTCCAGGGTTTAATACTTTATTTTGAAAAGCTAACAGATATCAAAGGATTTCAAAGCAGATATACAGAGCTAAAGTTGGTACAGACTATTATATATATATATATGTATATATACATATACATATATACACACAATGATTTGTAAGAGTAAGATGATAGTCAGAGGCAATAATTTGAAATCAAATTTCAAAGTTAGGGTTGGTTTCAGTAACCTTCCTCTGGGGCCATAGAAATGACAATATACTACTAATGGAGTGTCCTGGTTTGGGCCAGGATAAAGGTGATGTTCTGGTTTGTACTTTTGCTTTCAGCTCAGTTTCTTGTAAGTAGCTGCACTTGCTGAAATTAACAGCAAGTTTCTCAGACAGTGTCTGCTTCTAGGACTGATAACACTGGATGTTTATAGTTACTGCCAGAGACTGGTATGCAGAGCCAAGGACACTGCTCAGCTCTGAGGAACATTTTACCCTGCAGAAGGAATAAAGAGGTTCCACCTGAACCCCTCCTCTGGGGAGGCCTGAGACAAGATAGATGCCAGAACTGACCAGTA
>JAAWXA010001068.1:0-12135 GCA_038090715.1 Florisuga fusca | reverse complement strand
CCCTCTGCAGAGCCCTCCTGCCTTCCAGATGATCCACACTCCCTCCATTTTAGTGTCCTCTGCAAATTTGCTGATGATGGACTCAATCCCCTCATCTAAATTGTCAGTAAAGATATTAAACAGGACTGGGCTCAACACTGATCCCTGGGGGACACCACTGGTGACTGGCCGCCAACTGGATGCAGCACCGTTCACCACCGCTCTCTGGGCCCTCCAGCCAGTTCCTAACCCAGCGCAGAGTGCCCCCGTCCAAGCTGTGGGCTGACAGCTTTTTCAGCAGTATGCTGTGGGAGACGGTGTCAAAGGCTTTGCTGAAGTCCAGGCAGACCACATCCACAGCCTTCCCCTCATCCACCAGGCGAGTCACCCGATCATAAAAGGAGACCAGGTTGGTCAGACAGGACCTGCCCTTCCTAGAGACAGGTGCTGGCTGGGTCTGACCCCTTGTCCATCCTGTAGGCGCTGTGTGATTGCACTGAGGATGATCTGCTCCATAACCTTGCCAGGCACTGAGGTCAGGCAGACGGGCCTGTAGCTTCCTGGGTCCTCCTTCCAGCCTTTTTTGTGCATTGGCGTGATATTCGCCAACTTCCGATCATCTGGAATGTCCCCAGTGAGCCAGGGCTGTTGGTAGAAGATAGAGAGGCTTGGCGAGCTCTTTTCCAAGAAGAGCTTCTCTTGGAAGAAGAGAAGCTTCTACCTTCTCACCCATGGGTGGATCCCATCTGGTCCCATAGACTTGTGGGGATCCAAGCAGCTCAGTATGTCACTGACTGTTTCATTCTGGATTACAGGGGGGCTGTTCAGATTCTTGTCTCTTTCTACAATCTCCAGAAGCCAGCTGTCCTCAGGACAACCTGTCTTACTGTTGAAAACTGAGGCAAAGGAGGTGTTAAATACCTCGCGCTTTTCTTCATCTTTGATAACTGTATTCCCGCCCAGGTCTATTATGGAATGGAGGTTTTCCTTGCCCCTCCTTTTGCTATTGATGTATCTGTAGAAGGACTTTTTGTTATCCTTCACAGAGGTGGCGAGATTCAGTCCAGGTTGTGCCTTTGTCTCTCTAATTTTCTTTCTACACGACCTAACTATATTCCTAAATTCTTCCTGAGTAGTTAGCCCTTTTTTTCCATAGTCGGTAGACTCTCTGCTTTGCCCTCATTTCTTTCAAAATCTCCCTGTTCAGCCAGACCGGTCATCTTCCCCGCCGGCTCGCCTTTCGGCACACTGGGACAGCCAGGTTCCTGTGCTTTCAAAACTTGCTCCTTGAAGTACGTCCATTCCTCCTGGACCCCTTCGTTTTCAAGGGCTGTTTCCCAGGGTACGCTCTGCACTAGTCTTCTGAATAGGCCAAAATCTGCCCTCCGGAAGTCCAACGTAGAGCTTTCATTAACGGCCCTCCTTGCAACCCTGAGTATTGAAAACTCTATTGTTTCATGATCACTGTGTCCCAGACGTCCACCGACCACCACATCTCCCACCAGCCCCTCTCTGTTTGTGAACAGGAGGTCTATCAGGGCTCCATCCCTGGTAGGCTCATTTACCAGCTGGAACAGGAAATTATCCTCTATACACTCAATGAATTTCCTAGACTGCCTCCTCTCTGCTGTGTGGAGTTCCCAGCAGACATCCGGCAGGTTAAATTCGCCCACAAGAACAAGGGACGATGATTTTGAAACATCTGCCATCTGCCTGTAGAATAATTCAGCACCTTCATCATCCTGATTGGGTGATCTGTACCAGACTCCCACCAGGATATCAGCTTTGTTAGCCTTCCCCGTGATTCTGATCCACAGGCACTCAACCTTATTGTTACTAACTTCAACTTCAACAGAGTCAAGGGACTCTCTAACATACAGAGCTACCCCTCCGCCTCTCCTACCCTGCCTGTCCCTTCTGAAGACCTTGTAGCCACCCATGGCAGCACTCCAGTCATGGGAGCCATTCCACGATGTTTCCATGATAGCAACTATATCATTGCTTTCCTGCTGCACGATGGCTTCCAGTTCCTCTTGTTTGTTGCCCATGCTGCGTGAATTGGTGTACATGCACTTCAGCTGGGCTGCTGATTTGGCTCTTAGCTTGGACTGTCCCCCCTTGGGCTCCTTTCTGGAGAGCCCGGTTTCAACCCCTTCCCCTCTTCAAACCTAGTTTAAAGCCCTCCTTATCAGCCCTGCCAACTTATGGGCTAGAGTCCTTTTGCCCTTGCTAGATATATGAAGCCCATCTGGTCTGAAGAGGCTGGGTAAGATGAAGTTTGGCCCATGGTTGAAAAAACCAAAGTTCTGCCGGTGGCACCGATCCCTTAGCCACCTATTGATAAGATAGGTTTTCCTACTCCTCTCCTCATTCATCTCTGCTGCTGCAGGAATTGAGGTGAACACCACCTGTGCTCCTGACCTAGCGACTAATCGACCCGGCGCCTTGAAGTCCTTTCTAATTGTCTTGGTATTTCTTCCACTAATGTCATCATAGTGGAGCCCTGATAGCAAGGAGTACGGCGATGACTAACCTTAACCGAGCAGTAAGCCTAATCTTCGACGCGTGTCGAGCAATGGATGAGGATCCTTATACGCCCTCTGGACATTTGGGATAAGAGACAGCAGTATTATAGTACTTATGAAAAGTACATATGTCTAGGGGTCTGGTCAAAGGGAAAGACTCTCACACCTTGAGACGACAGTGGAGAGGATTTTCCTTGGGACAGACCTCAACACCATAGTGGAAACACAGCACAGCTTTCTCAGGTTGATGGTGTTTCTGGTTTTGCGGTTCACAATTGCAGCAGTTGAGATAATGAAAATGCATTCCTCTGCACATTTTCGTACATCCATTTGGATTTGTTTGTATTAACAAATCAAAGAGTCCTTTTTGTTAACCTTACATACTGCAGCACTGGGGATTTGTTTGACTCCTGCAGTTTTACTCTCCCTTCTCTCCAACATCCTTCAAAAATTAAAGCCAAGCAGTTATCTCACAGATTTTTTTTAAATCATAAACGTAACAAAAACAAACTTACAGCTGTATAAAGTACAAACTGCATTGTTTAGACTGTAACATCCCCATAATGCTTTAGATCTCATATATTACCTAGTTTAGTTAATTATCTATTCTAAATCTTAGAGTAGAGACAGCTGGATGCTGCAGGTATCTTTTGCTGATGTTTTGATGGAGTGCTCTGAAATACTATGTTTCTATTTCCCTCTAAACGGGGTATTTCCCTGGTGGTTTGGTAGCATCTCCTTTGGGCAGCTATCTCTCTCCCTGTTGTGTAACACACACAATTCCTGGTCAAATTATCCCTGTGTTGGAGGTAGAAAATGTAATGGTATCAGTTAACAGTCATACAAATTACATGAATGCAGAAAGGAAGTTAAATACTTGCCTATAGAAGTATTAAACAGGATATGTATAAACATGTGGACACCGCATGAGCAGATAGTGAATTAATTTTTTTACTTTCAGGAGTAATTTTTTCCTTTCATCTGTGTGCTGTCTAAGCAGGATGCAGGGCCACTACTGCTTCAGGTGTGTATGTAGGCGTCTCTTCTGATACAAGTAGAGGCAGCCACACAGGGTTTTCTACCCCAGCAGTGGAATAAAGAAGGATGGGAGCTTTTTCTGCCCGCAGCAAGAGTGTTGCTTTGATGTTACAAACATAATGACAAATCCTGCCTAATAGTCTTCATACGTGTGTTTTAAGCACTGGAGTTACAGTGGGGAGGGTTAAAAAGGGCTGTGAGTGCTGTCGGGAAGAGGTGAGGGGGGAGTCGGGGGACGTTTTGCTCCAGGGAGCGTGTGAGAGCTGATACATAGGTCACAGCAGTTATTATCTGTGTAAATGGGTATGTAAATGATACTGGCTTGCTGACAGACAGTAGTCCTCCAGTAACTGGAAACAGCATGTGAAGCAGCCAAACGCGCTCTCTATTTTGAACTTTTAGCAACCACATGTCCCCGTTACTCTATGTTCTTGTTTGTCCTCCTGTAACTAGAAGCAGCCAGGCAGTCAGCTGCTCACTGTTTTCTCTTTTGCTCCTCCAGGAACAAGGTAAAGTGAGGCTTAACAGATAAGAGGTAGTGGAGAAATTCTGATTGGACATAAAAAGTACATTTTTCATTAGGTGGACAGTAAAAAATTGTAACGGTCTCCCACGGGAAGTCGTAGCCCGGAGCCACCTTTTACCTCTCTCACAGGACCCTTCTCCCATCATCACGTCCCACAGCCGAATTCTGGTTCTGTCGCGCATTTCACGCCTCTTTCGCTCCACGAGGACTTCTTCTGACGGCGTCTGTAATTCAGTGCCCAACATCATGTAAACTGAAGACAGAAGAGAAAACTCACTGCTTCTCTTCTGGCTCCTTTTATACCTTGTGATAATTGCCACCTGCCCTTTCCCACGGGATTGTGGGAAAGGCTGTGGGCGGTGCCTGTGGTACATAAGCCACAGCCTTTGGCTAGGGGCTTCAGCAGTCAGCTCCTGGGCTTCTCTGAGGTCAGAGCTCTCCTACTCCTGTAGCTGTGGGGAGCTGTTGAGCTGTCTTGGCTGTTGGAGAAGACTCTTCAAGGTAAGAACTTCAGAAGTTTTTTCTTCTTCTTTTCCTTTTCTTTTTTTTTAATTAGCTAATTTTGTTTAGAGCCTTTGGAGTCGGCCACAGGGTTTACCAGCGCAGTTGTGGTTTCTTTGATTCTTTTATTCTTTGCGCATCCCAATTTGCTGGGATTTCTGAGTTCTTCTGGAAATGGCATCTTGTGGTTTCACTCGTTTTGCTGTACAGTGGCAATTTTATTTACAGCCTTTCAAGAAATCATTGTGGTCTGTCTTTTAAGATGCAGACAGCCTCCTCGCCTTTCCCGATTGCTTGCTGAGTATCATGTCTCTCCTAGATGTAACTGGAGAGAGAAGCACTACACCACGAGGCTCTAGTGAGGAGGTGGGTGTGGTGGAAGCAGTTGGCATCGGCTGAAGGAGACAGTTGACACTTTTTTGCTTTTGTTTTTTTTTAAATGCAGCTGGTGAAGAGGAACCTTAGAACTGCAAGACCATGCTAGCCCATGTGGTTTTGTTGCTGGACATAAATTCAGACCCACAGCCCTATGAAAGCTAAGTGCAGTAACTTGGTTGTTGAGGGGCTGAGGTTGGGAGTTGCAGGCGGGGTGTTGAAGATGGTATCTGGGAGAGGGTGGTCTATGAGCAGCCCCCTTTGTGTGGCTAAAGGGAGCAAGTTAGTTTCCGGCACGATGCTAGTGTGGGCAGGGCAGCTCCAGCCTCAGTGTGGTGTGGGGTTGTATGTTTTGTGTCGTCCATCTTTGTCATCTCAGAGCTTCCTCAGGTCTTGATGGTCCTCCGTGTCGTCAGATACCAAGTCCCGCATCTTGGGCATCGTCCCTAGAAAGCCTCCCCTGATCAGCAGGGTGCTAATCGACAGCGAGTTCTTTTCCATGATAAGTCTAATTTGCCGATCGGACTCTTGACTTGGAGGTTTCTTGATGATCGTCTTCTGAAACATCCTTGCCCACTGCATCATCATTCGTGATCTCCATCCATCCAGTTTGCCCAAGTCGGGGTCTATCCCCACAGCCTTGCGTTCTCAGGTCTTGAAGTCTGCTTCTTGGGCATCCGTCACTAGCTTTGCAAAACCATCACTGTAGGTCTTATTGCCCCAGAGTCTTGGATTCCAGAGTCCCTCTTCCTGCTGCGAGTTTTATCTTGAGGTCAAGTCTTGTGACTCACGTGTCTGTGTCTCGGGTTGGTGCGTGGGTGTAAGTGTTTGGCTTGGAGCTGCCCTGCCTGCTGTGTAGGATCGGGGGCCACGGGAAGCGCCACAACCTCACCGACTTGGTGCTGAGCGGCGGTCCGGTGACTTGCACAATCCTGTTTTTCAGATCCCACGTGTCAAGGATGCACAAGAAATGGATGGAGGAGGAGACAAGGGAACCATCCAAAGGTTAGTCAGGGTGTGGAGTCGGTGGGACCGTGTCTCTTTTAGCTACCTGATCACATTGTGGTGTGTTGTCGTTTTGCAGGCAGAAGCGGCGAGCGAATAGGGACACGAGCACCGGAGGTGGCTGTGGCCAGGTGAGCAAAGGCTGGTGGGCTGGAGGAGCGATGACTTCTCAGATGTTGTATTATTGGTTGATCATGAGCATCCCTTGTTGTTTGTGTGTTTTTTTTTTTTTTTTTCAGGTGCCCTGCTAACGTCATTTTGGAACCCCAAAGAGACGGTGGGCAGATGGGTTAGAGGCTCAGGTAAAGGAGCAGGAGTTGGATGTCAGAGTGGACGTCCTGTTGTTGGGGGCAATGTCTCAGCGTGTGCCTTTTGCTTTGACTTTTGCAGGTGTCACTCACTCGTGGTGCCGGAGCGACAGAGCCGTGTCTTGAGGTGCATTTCAAAACGGTGAGACGGCTTTGCGCAGAGTCGTTCCCCTTTTTTTTTCCCCCTTCATCTCAGTTAAACGTTTCTGTCTTTTTGCAGGCGATGTGCGTCCTACCTTTGGGAAGGGATGAGCGTTGAAGGTGAGCTGAGGTGGTAGGGAGCGGGTTCGTGGAGCACGCCATGAGTGATCAGAGGAACAGAAACTCTCTCTCTTGTTCTTTCAGGTGCCCGAAGCTGTGGTGAAGACAGGACTGAACTCTAGATCAAGAAGGGGAGCAGAATGCTGCGGCAGTCTTTTGAGGCCTCTCTTTGTAGTGTAAGTGGTTGGCGATGGCTGAAGCGGTCCTTACTGGTGACATTGATTCTGATTTTTATTTTTATTTTTTTTTCTTCTGATTGCAGGTGATGAAGAGGAACTCGTTTAGTGAAGGAACATGCCTGTCGGACAGTGTGGTGTTTGCCGCTGGACATGGCTTCAGAACCCCAGCTCTCAGAAAGATAAGTTGCGGGACTGAATTGTTGGGGGCTTGAGCTTGGGAGTTGTTGGAGGGATTTTGAAGTTGTTTTCTGGGCGAGGGCTTCCTGGGAGCAGCCCCCTTTGTGTGGCTAAAGGGAGCAAGTTTGTTTCCGGCACGATGCTAGTGTGGGCAGGGCAGCTCCAGCCTCGGTGTGGTGTGGGGTTGTTTGTTTTGTGTCGTCCATCTTTGTCACCTCAGAGCTTCCTCAGGTCTTGATGGTCCTCCGTGTCGTCAGATACCAAGTCCCCATCTTGGGCATCGTCCTGGAAAGCCTCCCCTGATCAGCAGGGTGCTAATCGACAGCGAGTTCTTTTCCATGACAAGTCTAATTTGCCGATCGGACTCTTGACTTGGAGGTTTCTTGATGATCGTCTTCTGAAACATCCTTGCCAATTGCATCATCATTCGTGATCTCCATCCATCCAGTTTGACCAAGCCGGGGTCTATCCCCTGCCTTGCGTCCTCAGGTCTTGAAGTCTGCTTCTTGGGCATCCATCACTAGCTTTGCAAAACCATCACTGTAGGTCTTATTGCCCCAAAGTCTTGGATTCCAGAGTCCCTCTTCCTGCTGCGAGTTTTATCTTGAGGTCAAGTCTTGTGACTCACGTGTCTGTGTCTCGGGTTGGTGCGTGGGTGTAAGTGTTTGGCTTGGAGCTGCCCTGCCTGCTGTGTAGGATCGGGGGCCACGGGAAGCGCCACAACCTCACCGACTTGGTGCTGAGCGGCGGTCCGGTGACTTGCATAATCCTGTTTTTCAGATCCCACGTGTCAAGGATGCACGAGAAATGGATGGAGGAGGAGACAAGGGAACCATCCAAAGGTTAGTCAGGGTGTGGAGTCGGTGGGACCGTGTCTCTTTTAGCTACCTGATCACATTATGGTGTGTTGTTGTTTTGCAGGCAGAAGCGGCGAGCGAATCGGGACACGGGCACCGGAGGTGGCTGTGGCCAGGTGAGCAAAGGCTGGTGGGCTGGAGGAGCGGTGACTTCTCAGATGTTGTATTATTGGTTGGTCATGAGCATCCCTTGTTGTTTGTGTGTTTTTGTTTTTTTTTTTTTCAGGTGCCCTGCTAATGTCATTTTGGAACCCCAAAGAGACGGCAGGCAGATGGGTTAGAGGCTCAGGTAAAGGAGCAGGAGTTGGATGTCAGAGTGGGCGTCCTGTTGTTGGAGGCAATGTCTCAGCGTGTGCCTTTTGCTTTGACTTTTGCAGGTGTCACTCACTCGCAGTACCGGAGCGACAAAGCCGTGTCTTGAGGTTCGTTTCAAAATGGTGAGACGGCTTTGCGCAGTCGTTCGTTCCCCTTTTTTTTTCCTTCAACTCAGTTAAACGTTTCCCTCTTTTTGCAGGCGATGTGCGTCCTACCTTTGGGAAGGGATGAGCGTTGAAGGTGAGCTGAGGTGGTAGGGAGTGGGTTCACGGAGCCCGCGATGAGTGATCAGCGGAACAGAAACTCTCTCTCTTGTTCTTTCAGGTGCCCAAAGCTGTGGTGAAGACAGGACTGAACTCTAGATCAAGAAGGGGAGCGGAATGCTGCGGCAGTCTTTTGAGGTCTCTGTCGTGTGAGTGGTTGGCGATGGTTGAAGGGGTCTTAGTGGTGACATTGGTTCTGATTTTTTTTTTTTTGGTTTTTTTTTTTTCTTCTGATTGCAGGTGATGAAGAGGAACTCGTGCACTGAAGGAACATGCCTGTCGGACTGTGTGGTGTTTTCCGCTGGACATGGCTTCAGAATCCCAGCTCTCGGAAAGATAAGTTGCGGGACTGAATTGTTGGGGGCTTGAGCTTGGGAGTTGTCGGAGGGATTTTGAAGTTGTTTTCTGGGAGAGGGTGGTCTATTAGCAGCCCCCTTTGTGTGGCTAAAGGGAGCAAATTAGTCTCCGACACGATGCTAGTGTGGGCAGGGCAGCTCCAGCCTCGGTGTGGTGTGGGGTTGTTTGTTTTGTGTCGTCCATCTTTGCCACCTCAGAGCTTCCTCAGGTCTTGATGGTCCTCCGTGTCGTCAGATACCAAGTCCCGCATCTTGGGCATCGTCCCTGGAAAGCCTCCCCTGATCAGCAGGGTGCTAATCGACAGCGAGTTCTTTTCCATGACAAGTCTAATTTGCCGATCGGACTCTTGACTTGGAGGTTTCTTGATGGTCGTCTTCTGAAACATCCTTGCCAACTGCATCATCATCTGTGATCTCCATCCATCCAGTTTGCCCAAGCGGGGGTCTATCCCCACAGCCTTGCGTCCTCAGGTCTTGAAGTCTGCTTCTTGGGCATCCATCACTAGCTTTGCAAATCCATCACTGTAGGTCTTATTGCCCCAAAGTCTTGGATTCCAGAGTCCCTCTTCCTGCTGCGAGTTTTACCTTGAGGTCAAGTCTTGTGACTCACGTGTCTGTGTCTCGGGTTGGTGCGTGGGTGTAAGTGTTTGGCTTGGAGCTGCCCTGCCTGCTGTGTAGGATCGGGGGCCACGGGAAGCGCCACAACCTCACCGACTTGGTGCTGAGCGGCGGTCCGGTGACTTGCGTAATCCTGTTTTTCAGATCCCACGTGTCAAGGATGCACAAGAAATGGACGGCGGAGGAGACAAGGGAACCATCCGAAGGTTAGTCAGGGTGGGGAGTCGGTGGGAACGCATCTCTTATCTGCCTGACCGCATTATGGTTTGTTGTAGTTTTGAAGGCGGAAGCAGCGAGTGAAGAAGGACATGGGCACCGGAGGCGTCTGTGGCCAGGTGAGCAAAGGCTGGTGGGCTGGGGAGGTGGGGGGTGGGGGCAGTTACTTTTCAGGTGTTGTATTATTGGTTGGTCATGAGCATCCCTTGTTGTTTGTGTGGTTTTTTTTTTTTTTTCTTTTTTCTCAGGTGCCCTGCTAACGTCATTTTGGAACCCCAAAGAGATGGCGGGTAGATGGGTTAGAGGCTCAGGTAAAGGAGCAGGAGTTGGACGTCAGAGTGGGCTTCCTGTTGTTGGGGGCAATGTCTCAGCGTGTGCCTTTTGCTTTGACTTTTGCAGGTGCCACTCGCTCGCAGTACCGGAGCGACAGAGCCGTGTCTTGAGGTTCGTTTCAAAACGGTGAGACGGCTTTGCGCAGTCGTTCGCCTTTTGTTTTTTCCTTCAACTCAGTTAAACATTTCCCTCTTTTTGCAGGCGATGTGCGTCCTACCTTTGGGAAGGGATGAGCGTTGAAGGTGAGCTGAGGTGGTAGGGAGTGGGTTCACGGAGCCCGCGATGAGTGATCAGCGGAACAGAAACTTTCGGATGTTCTTTCAGGTGCCCAAATCTGTGGTGAAGACAGGATTGAACTCTGGATCGAGAAGGGGAGCGGAATGCTGCAGCAGTATTTTGAGGTCTCTGTTGTGTGAGTGGTTGGAGATGGTTGAAGGGGTCTTCACAGGTGACATTGGTTCTGATTTTTTTTTTTTTTTTTTTTTTTTTTTTTGATTGCAGGTGGTGAAGAGGAACTTGTGTACTGAAGGAACGTGCCTGTCGGACAGTGTGGTGGACATGCCGCCGGACGTGGCTTCAGAATCCCAGGTCTCGGAAAGATAAGTTGCGGGACTGAATTGTTGGGGGCTTGAGCTTGGGAGTTGTCGGAGGGATTTTGAAGTTGTTTTCTGGGAGGGCTGCCTGGGAGCAGCCCCCTTTGTGTGGCTAAAGGGAGCAAGTTAGTTTCCGGCACGATGCTAGTGTGGGCAGGGCAGCTCCAGCCTCGGTGTGGTGTGGGGTTGTTTGTTTTGTGTCGTCCATCTCTGTCATCTCAGAGCTTCCTCAGGTCTTGATGGTCCTCCGTGTCGTCAGATACCAAGTCCCGCATCTTGGGCATCGTCCCTGGAAAGCCTCCCCTGATCAGCAGGGTGCTAATCGACAGCGAGTTCTTTTGCATGACAAGTCTAATTTGCGGATCGGAGTCTCGACTTGGAAGTTCCTTGATGGTCATGTTCTGAAACATCCTTGCCAACTGCATCATCATTTGTGATCTCCATCCATCCAGCTTGCCCAAGCGGGAGCCTTTCCCCACAGCCTTGCGTCCTCAGGTCTTGAAGTCTGCTTCTTGCGCATCCGTCACTAGCTTTGCAGATGCATCACTGTAGGTCTTATTGCCCCAAAGTCTTGGATTCCAGAGTCCCTCTTCTTGCTGAGAGTTTTACCTTGAGGTCAACACATGTCTGTGTCTCGGGTTGGTGCGTGGGTGTAAGTGTTTGGCTTGGAGCTGCCCTGCCTGCTGTGTAGGATCAGGAGCCACGGGAAGAGCCACAATCTCACCGACTTGGTGCTGAGCGGCGGTCCGGTGACTTGCGTAATCCTGTTTTTCAGATCCCACGTGTCAAGGATGCACAAGAAATGGACGGCGGAGGAGACAAGGGAACCATCCGAAGGTTAGTCAGGGTGGGGAGTCGGTGGGAACGTATCTCTTTTATCTGCCTGACTGCATTATGGTTTGTTGTAGTTTTGAAGGCGGAAGCAGCGAGTGAAGAAGGACATGGGCACCGGAGGCGTCTGTGGCCAGGTGAGCAAAGGCTGGTGGGCTGGGGGGGTGGGGGCAGTTACTTTTCAGGTGTTGTATTATTGGTTGGTCCTGAGCATCCCTTGTTGTTTGTGTGGTTTTTTTTTTTTTCAGGTGCCCTGCCAACATCATTTTGGAACCCCAAAGAGACGGTGGGCAGATGGATGAGAGGCCCAGGTAAAGGAGCAGGAGCTGGACATCAGAGTGGGCGTCCAGTTGTTGGGGGCAATGTCTCAGCGTGTGCCTTTTGCTTTGACTTTTGCAGGTGTCACTCGCTCGCAGTACCGGAGCGACAAAGCCGTGTCTTGAGGTTCGTTTCAAAACGGTGAGACGGCTTTGCGCAGTCGTTCGCCTTTTGTTTTTTCCTTCAACTCAGTTAAACATTTCCCTCTTTTTGCAGGCGATGTGCGTCCTACCTTTGGGAAGGGATGAGCGTTGAAGGTGAGCTGAGGTGGTAGGGAGTGGGTTCACGGAGCCCGCGATGAGTGATCAGCGGAACAGAAACTTTCTGATGTTCTTTCAGGTGCCCAAATCTGTGGTGAAGACAGGATTGAACTCTGGATCGAGAAGGGGAGCGGAATGCTGCAGCAGTATTTTGAGGTCTCTGTTGTGTGAGTGGTTGGAGATGGTTGAAGGGGTCTTCACAGGTGACATTGGTTCTGATTTTTTTTTTTTTTTTTTTTTTCTTCTGATTGCAGGTGATGAAGAGGAACTTGTGTACTGAAGGAACGTGCCTGTCGGACAG
>JAAWXA010001067.1:0-12177 GCA_038090715.1 Florisuga fusca | reverse complement strand
AGGTTAGAATTAGGGTTAGGGTTAGGGTTTTGAAAACAAAATCCCGTAGCCCAATTTTTGATAGTTCTTTGGGTAGAGTGGCATGTGAATATTAAAACCAGCAAAAGGTTTCGGTGGTCAATCTTGGCATTTGTGTTTGCCAGTCCTAAATGTTGGTATCCTAAGGGAGCCGTATTGGGGAAAATGGGCTGTGGCCGTCGAGAGGTGGTATAGTCCAGGTTTGTGTTCAAATGCAAACCCGTAGCCCAATTGTTGGTGATGGTGTGGGTATAGTGGCATGTGAGGGTTAGGGCCATCCAAAGTTTTCAGTGCTGACTCTGCATCTTTTCTCCAGTCCCAAGCGTTTGGAGTCTGGGAGCCCTACTGAGGAGAATGGGATGTGGTCGTCCAGGGGTGGTATATTCGGAGTTCCTCCTAAAATGCAAACCCCTAGCCCGATATTTGGTGGTCCTGTGGGTAGGGTGGCATGTGAGGGTTACGGCCAGCCAAAGTTTTCAGTGCTCACTCTTTCCTTTTTTACTAGTCGTGTTCATAAATGCTTTATGGTAGGGTTAGTGTTAGAATTAGGATCAGGGTTAGGGTTTGTATAACAGAAACACGTAGCCCAATTGTTGATAGTGCTTTTGGTAGAGTGGCATGTGAATATTAAAGCCAGGAAAAGTTTTTGGTCAATCTTGGCATTTGTTTGCCAGTCCTGAAAGTTCATATCCTAAGGGAGCCCTATTGGGGAATATGGGCTGTGGCTGTCGGGGGGTGGTATAGTCCAGGTTTCTGTTCAAATGCAAACCCGTAGCCCGATTGTTGGTGGTGCTGTGGGTAGGGTGGCATGTGAGGGTTAGGGCCAGCCAAAGTTTTCAGTGGTCACTCTTTGCATCTTTTCTCCAGTGCCAAGCTTTTCCTCTACATGTGTTGCAGGTTACATTAGTTTTCCCTTAAGAAACAAATGTTATTCTGCTCTGAACTACGTCCCCATTTCTGTGGTTGAAATTTCTGATCTGGTTTAAGGAAAAATTGTCTTATTCTCTGTGTCCTGAGTTTTTTTTTCCAGCCCCAGGTTTTAAAATGCTGCTGTTGGCAGGGGGAGTGGTGAGGGATATGGGGAGGGATTAGGGTTAGGGTATGATGTTCTAAGATAGCAGCTGAGGCTCCTTCATCCCAGGTGCAAACAGTCAAGAACAGGAGAGGTTTCTTCCAGGGGATTCTGGGAAAGAGGTGGAGCAGGAAAACTCCATAAAAAACTCCCCTTTTAATTGGCTTCCTTTTTTATTTTTCAGACTGAATCAACAGAGGCAGAAGGGGATCCCTCAAACTTTTCAGATCCTAGAGCTGTAGATGGCAGCACAGCAAAATGTTAAAAAAAGGTAAATAGATTTTTTTTTAAATAATCAGAATTAATATATTTTTAAAATAGCTAATAATAATGTTGCATGGCAATTATATTATTCCAGACTTGCTTAAATAGAGTAAGGAACAGAGTGAGAAATTTTGAATTGAAAAGTCAGAACAGCAACAAAGGGTTGATTTTTTGTGGTTTTGGTAAAAAAGCTGGATTGTTGGTTGTGCTGTGGGTAGGGTGGAATGTGAGGGTTAGGGCCAGTCAAAATTTTCAGTGGGCAGTCTTTGCACCTTTTTTCCAGTGCCAAGCGTTCGGAGTCTGGGAGCTCTATTTAGGAAAATGGGTTCTGGCCATTGAGGCTTGGTATATTCAGGGTTCCTTCTAAAATGCAAATCCATAGCCCGATTGTTGGTGGTGCTGTGGGTAGGGTGGCATGTGAGGGTTAGGGCCAGCAAATGTTTTCAGTGGTCAGCCTTTGCATCTTTTGCCTAGTCCCAAGCGATCGGAGTCTGGGAGCCCTATTGAGCAAAATGGGCTGTGGCCGTCCAGGGGTGTCCAGGTTTCTGTGTCCAGGGTGTCCATGGTCCAAGTTTTCAGTGGTCACTCTTTGCATCTTTTCTCCAGTGCCAAGCTTTCGGACTTTTGGAGCCCTCTTGAGGAAAATGGGCTGTTGCTGTCGAGGGGTGGTATATTCCAGGTTTCTGGACAATTGCAAACCTGTAGCCAGATTGTTCGTGGTGCTGTGGGTAGGGTGGCATGTGAGGGTCAGGGAGATCCCAAGTTTTCAGTGCTCACTCCTTGCATCTTTTCTCCAGTGCCAAGCTTTCGGAGTCTGGGAGCTCTCTTGAGGAAAATGGGCTGTGGCTGTTGAGGGGTGGTGTATTCCAGGTTTCTGGTCAAATGCAAACCCCTAGCCTGATTGTTGGTGGTGCTGTGGGTAGCGTGGCATATGAGGGCTAGAGCCAGCAGAAGTTTTCAGTGGTCACTCTTTGCATCTTTTCTCCAGTGCCAATGGTTCGGACTCTGGGATCCGTATTAGAGGAAAATGGGCTGTAGTCATCGAGGGTTGGTACATTCCAGGTTTGTGGTGAAATGCAAACCCCTAGCCTGATTGTTGGTGGTGCTGTGGGTAGGGTGGCATGTGAGGGTTAGGGCCAGCAGAAGTTTTCAGTGCTCTCTCTTTGCATCTCAAAACCGCAGCTCTATTGTTGGTGCTGCTGTAGGTAGGGTGGCAGGTGAGGCTGAGGGCCAGCCCAAGTTTTCAGTGGTCACTCTTTGCATCTTTTCTCCAGTGCCAAGCATTCAGATTTTGGGAGCCCTTTTGAGGAAAATGGGCTGTGGCCGTCGAGGGTTGGTATAGTCCAGGTTTGTGGTCAAATGCAAACCACTAGCCTGATTGTTGGTGGTGCTGTAGGTAGGGTGGCATGTTAGGGTTAGGGCCAGCCCAAGTTTTCAGTGGTCACTCTTTGCATCTCTTCTCCTGTGCCAAGCGTTCAGAGTCTGGGAGCCCTCTTGAGGAAAATGGGCTGTGGCCATCGAGGGGTTTTATAGTCCAGGTTTGTGGTCAAATGCTAACCTCTAGCCTGATTGTTGGTGGTGCTGTGGGTAGGGTGGCATGTGAGGGTTAGGGCTAGCTAAAGTTTTCAGTGATCACTCTTTGCATCTTGTTTCCAGTCCAAGTGTTTGGAGTTTCGGAGCCGTAATGAGGAAAATGGGCTGTAGCCGTCTAGGGGTGGTATATTGCAGGTTTCTGGTCAAATGCATAGGCGTAGCTGGATTGTTCGTGGTTCTGTGGGTGGGGTGGCATGTGAGGGTTAGGGCCAGCAGAAGTTTTCAGTCGTCACTCTTTGCATCTTTTCTCCAGTGCCAAGCGTTTGGAGTTTGGGAGCTGTATTTAGGAAAATGGATTGTGGCCGTCGAGGGGTGTTGTATTCCAGGTTTGTGGTCAAATGCAAACCCGTAGCCCGATTGTTGGTAGTGCTGTGGGTAGGGTGGCATGTGAGTTCTAGGGCCTGCAGAAATTTTCAGTGGTCACTCTTTTTATCTTTTCTCCAGTGCCGAGCGTTCGGAGTTTGGGACTTTGGAGTTTTCCTTGGGACAGATCTCAACACAATTGTGGGAGTGGAAACAGAGCACAGCCTTCTTAGTTTGATAGTGTTTCTGGTTTTGCAGTTAACAATTGCAGCAGTTGAGATGATGAAAATGCATTCCTCTGCATGTTTTGGTACATCCATTTGGATTTGTTTGTATTAACCAATCAAAGAGTCCTTTTTGGTAACCTTACATACTGCAGCACTGGGGATTTGTTTGACTCCTGCAGGTTTATCCTCTCTTTTCTCTCCAACATCCTTCAAAAATTGAAGCAAACTGTTATCTCACAGATTTTTTTTATCATAAACATAACAAAAACAGACTTACAGCTGTATAAATTACAAACTGCTTTGTTTAGACTGTAACATCCCCATAATGCTTTAGGTATCATATATTACCTAGTTTAGTTAATTGTCTATTCTAAGTGTTAGAGCAGAGAGACAGCTGGATGCTGCAGGTATCTTTTGCTGATGTTTTGATGGAGAGCTTTGAAATACTATGTTTCTATTTCCCTCTAAATGGGGTGTTTCTCTGGTTGTTTGGTAGCATCTCCTTTGGGCAGCTATCCATCCCTGTTTTGTAACACACAATTCCTGGTCAAAATAACCCTGTGTTGGAGGTAGAAAATGTTATGGTATCAGTTACCAGTCGTACAAATTACATGAATGTAGAAAGGAAGTGAAATACTTGCCTATAGAAGTATTTAAACAGGATATGTATAAACATGTGGACACCTTATTAGCAGATAGTGAATTAATTTTTTAACTTGCAGGAGTCATTTTTTCATTTCGTCTGTGTGCTGTCTAAGCAGGATGCAGGGCCACTACTGCTGCAGTGTGTATGTGGGCGTCTCTTCTGATACAAGTAGAGGCAGCAATACAGGGTTTTCTACTCCAGCAGTGGAGTAAGCAAGGATGGGAGCTTTTTCTGCCCGCAGCAAGAGTGTTGCTTTGATGTTACAAATGTAATGACAGATCCTGCCTAATAGTTTTCATACGTGTGTTTTAAGCACTGGAGTTACAGTGGGGAGGGTTAAAAAGGGCTGTGAGTGCTGTCGGGAAGAGGTGAGGGGGGAGTCTGGGGCCAGGAGGAACTGGGGACGTTCTGCTCCAGGGACCGTGAGTGTATCAGAGCTGACATATAGGTCACAGCAGTTATTATCTGTGTAAATGGGTATGTAAATTATACTGGTTTGCTGACAGACAGTAGTCCTCCAGTAATTGGAAACAGCATGTGAAGCAGCCAAATGCACTCTCTATTTTGAACCTTTAGCAACCAGATGTCCCCCGTTACTCAGCTGAACTCTATGTTCTTTTTTTGTCCTCCTGTACCTAGAAGCAGCCAGGCAGTCAGCTGCTCAATGTTTTCTCTTTTGCTCCTCCAGCAACAAGGTCAAGTGGGGCTTAACGGATAAGAGGTAGTGGAGAAATTCTGGTTGGACATAAGAAGCACATTTTTCACTACGTGGGCAGTAAAAGACTGTAACAGTCTCCCAGGGGAAGTGGTAGCCCGGAGCCGCCTCTTACCTCTCTCACAGCACCCTTCTCCCATCATCACTCCTCCGGAGACCATCCTTGCATCCCACAGGCAAGTTCTGGTTCTGTTGCGCATTTCACGCCTCTTTCGCTCCACGAAGACTTCTTCTGACGGCGTCTGTAATTCGGTGCCCAAGGTCATGTAAACTGAAGACAGAGGAGAAAGCTCACTGCTTCTCTTCTGGCTCCTTTTATACCTTGTGGTAATTGCCACCTGCCCTTTCCCAAGGGATTGTGGGAAAGGCTGTGGGCGGTGCCTGTGGTACATAAGCAACAGCCTTTGGCTAGGGGCTTCAGTCAGCTCCTGGGCTTCTCTGAGGTCAGAGCTCTCCTACTCCTGTAGCTGTGGAGAGCTGTTGAGCTGTCTCAGCTGTTTGAGAAGACTCTTCAAGGTAAGAACTTTAGAAGTTTTTTCTTCTTCTTTTCCTTTTCTTTTTTTCAATTAGGTAATTTTGTTTAGAGCCTTTGGAGTCAGCCACAGGGTTTACCAGTGCAGTTGTGGTTTCTTTGGTTCTTTTATTCTCTGTGCATCCCAATTTTCTAGGATTTCTGAGTTCTTCTGGAAATGGCATCTTGTGGTTTCACTCGTTTTGCTGTACAGTGGCAATTTTATTTACAGCCTTTCAAGAAATCATTGTGGTCTGTCTTTTAAGATGCAGACAGCCTCCTTGCCTTTCCTGATAGCTTGCTGAGTATCATGTCTCTCCTAGATGTAACTGGAGAGAGAAGCACTACACCACGAGGCTCTAGTGAGGAGGTGGGTGTGGTGGAAGCAGTTGGCATCAACTGAAGGAGACAGTTGACGCTTTTTTGCTTTTGTTTTCTTTAAATGCAGCTGGTGAAGAGGAACCTTAGAACTGCAAGACCATGCTAGCCCATGTGGTTTTGTTGCTGGACATAAATTCAGACCTACAGCCCTGTGAAAGCTAAGTACAGTAACTTGGTTGTTGAGGGGCTGAGTTTGGGAGTTGCAGGAGGGGTTTTGAAGTTGTTTTCTGGGCGAGAGGGTGGTCTATCAGCAGCCCCCTTTGTGTGGCTAAAGGGAGCAAATTAGTTTCCGACACGATGCTAGTGTGGGCAGGGCAGCTCCAGCCTCGGTGTGGTGTGGGGTTGTATGTTTTGTGTTGTCCATCTTTGTCACCTCAGAGCTTCCTCAGGTCTTGATGGTCCTCCGTGTTGTCAGATACCAAGTCCCGCATCTTGGGCATCGTCCCTGGAAAGCCTCCCCTGATCAGCAGGGTGCTAATCGACAGCGAGTTCTTTTCCATGACAAGTCTAATTTGCCGATCGGACTCTTGACTTGGAGGTTTCTTGATGGTCGTCTTCTGAAACATCCTTGCCAACTGCATCATCATTTGTGATCTCCATCCATCCAGTTTGCCCAAGCGGGGGTCTATCCCCACAGCCTTGCGTCCTCAGGTCTTGAAGTCTGCTTCTTGGGCATCCGTCACTAGCTTTGCAAAACCATCACTGTAGGTCTTATTGCCCCAAAGTCTTGGATTCCAGAGTCCCTCTTCCTGCTGAGAGTTTTATCTTGAGGTCAAGTCTTGTGACTCACATGTCTGTGTCTCGGGTTGGTGCGTGGGTGTAAGTGTTTGGCTTGGAGCTGCCCTGCCTGCTGTGTAGGATCGGGGGCCACGGGAAGCGCCACAACCTCACCGACTTGGTGCTGAGCGGCGGTCCGGTGACTTGCATAATCCTGTTTTTCAGATCCCACGTGTCAAGGATGCACAAGAAATGGATGGAGGAGGAGACAAGGGAACCATCCAAAGGTTAGTCAGGGTGTGGAGTCGGTGGGACCGTGTCTCTTTTAGCTGCCTGATCACATTATGGTGTGTTGTCGTTTTGCAGGCAGAAGCGGCGAGCGAATCGGGACACGGGCACCGGAGGTGGCTGTGGCCAGGTGAGCAAAGGCTGGTGGGCTGGAGGAGCGGTTACTTCTCAGATGTTGTATTATTGGTTGGTCATGAGCATCCCTTGTTGTTTGTGTGTTTTTGTTTTTTTTCCTTGTTAACGTCGTTTTGGAACCCCAAAGAGATGGCGGGCAGATGGGTGAGAGGCTGAGGTAAAGGAGCAGGAGTAGGTCGTCAGAGTGGGCTGCCCGTTGTTGGGGGCAATATCTCAGCGTGTGCCTATTCTTTGACTTTTGCAGGTGTCACTCACGGTGCCGGAGCGACAAAGCCATGTTTTGAGGAGCACTTGGAGAAGGTGAGAGTGCTGTGGGCTGGGTCAGGCATGTCAACTCTGTTTGGACCCGGATGAGCGTTGAAGGTGAGCTGGGGTGGTGAAGAGTGGGTTTGTGGAACTGTTGACTACCGATCAGCAGAACAGTAACTCATTCTCTGGGTCTTTTAGGTGCCCAAAGCAGTGGTGGCCACAGCATTCAACTCTGGATCGAGGAGGTGAGTGGAACAATGTGTGGCTCTTTTGAGGTGGTGGGTGTAGTATAAGTGGTTGTTGATGGCTGAAGTGCACCTTATTGGTGACACTGTTTCTGATTTTCTTTTTATTCTGATTGCAGGTGATGAAGAGGAACATGCCTGTCAGACAGCGTGGTGTTTTGCTGGACACAAATCCCAAACCACCAGCCCTCAGAAAGAGAAGTTGAGGGACTGAATTGAAGTGCTGAGGTTGGGAGTTGTTGCCAAAGGGATTCTGAATTTTTCTGAGCAAAGGCTGGTGTGGGCTGCCTGTTGATTGGGGCAGTATCTCAGCATGTGGCTTTTGCTTTGACTTTTGCAGGTGCCACACGCTGCCTTGGAGGTACAGAGCCACGTGTAGAGGAGCAGTTGGAGAAGGCGAGATGGTTGCGGGCCAGGTCAGCCAGGTGTTTAATGTCAATTCAGTAAAGTGTTTTGCTTTGTTTTTGTAGGGCTTTTTTTGGTGTGGGTTGTTTGTTTTTTTGTTTTTTTTTCCTTTGTGTTTTTTTTTTGCCACCTTTGGAGCTGAGTGTTGGAGCTAAGCCGGGATGGAAATTTAGGAGGTTCATGAAGGCGGTGACTTCCTTCAAGCCAAACAGTGGTTTTGTGTATTTTAGGTGCCCTTCATTGATGAGTCCTGCAGTGCCTAATTCTGTGATGAGCAGGTGGGTGAGACCTCACAGGACTCTTGAGAAGCTGGGTGTTCTCTAAGAGGTTGGTGCTGGCTCATGTTGGAATTTCTGGTGACAATTACTATGTGTGGTGATGTGGTTGGTTTGTTTGTTTGGTTTTTTCTTTTACAGTTGATGATGAACAGGAAACTTGTGTTCCTCTAGTCTTGTCCCCATCCCTAATGCGTGTCTCTATGCCTCCGCCCATGTTGTGTCTTGGTCCCGGGCTCCTTGTACTTGTCCTGTGCCCACCCGGGTGCCTTAGCCCCCTGGGGTGCAGTGGCTCTGCCCCCCCTGATCTGGGCATCATTCCTGTTGGTGGCTCTGGGTCCCTATGTGTGGCCACGCCCCTGAGATTGGCCACACCCCTCTGTGTGGCTCTGCCTCTGAGTTTGACCACACCCCCGTGTGTGGCTCTGCCCCATGCTGCGGGGGGTGCCTCTGAGACTGTCCACGCCACCCTCTGTGTGCTGTGAGTAAGGTGGCATGTGAGGGTTAGGGCCAGCCCAAGTTTTCAGTGCTCNGCTGGATTGTTGGTTGTGCTGTGGGTAGGGTGGAATGTGAGGGTTAGGGCCAGTCAAAATTTTCAGTGGGCAGTCTTTGCACCTTTTTTCCAGTGCCAAGCGTTCGGAGTCTGGGAGCTCTATTTAGGAAAATGGGTTCTGGCCATTGAGGCTTGGTATATTCAGGGTTCCTTCTAAAATGCAAATCCATAGCCCGATTGTTGGTGGTGCTGTGGGTAGGGTGGCATGTGAGGGTTAGGGCCAGCAAATGTTTTCAGTGGTCAGCCTTTGCATCTTTTGCCTAGTCCCAAGCGATCGGAGTCTGGGAGCCCTATTGAGCAAAATGGGCTGTGGCCGTCCAGGGGTGTCCAGGTTTCTGTGTCCAGGGTGTCCATGGTCCAAGTTTTCAGTGGTCACTCTTTGCATCTTTTCTCCAGTGCCAAGCTTTCGGACTTTTGGAGCCCTCTTGAGGAAAATGGGCTGTTGCTGTCGAGGGGTGGTATATTCCAGGTTTCTGGACAATTGCAAACCTGTAGCCAGATTGTTCGTGGTGCTGTGGGTAGGGTGGCATGTGAGGGTCAGGGAGATCCCAAGTTTTCAGTGCTCACTCCTTGCATCTTTTCTCCAGTGCCAAGCTTTCGGAGTCTGGGAGCTCTCTTGAGGAAAATGGGCTGTGGCTGTTGAGGGGTGGTGTATTCCAGGTTTCTGGTCAAATGCAAACCCCTAGCCTGATTGTTGGTGGTGCTGTGGGTAGCGTGGCATATGAGGGCTAGAGCCAGCAGAAGTTTTCAGTGGTCACTCTTTGCATCTTTTCTCCAGTGCCAATGGTTCGGACTCTGGGATCCGTATTAGAGGAAAATGGGCTGTAGTCATCGAGGGTTGGTACATTCCAGGTTTGTGGTGAAATGCAAACCCCTAGCCTGATTGTTGGTGGTGCTGTGGGTAGGGTGGCATGTGAGGGTTAGGGCCAGCAGAAGTTTTCAGTGCTCTCTCTTTGCATCTCAAAACCGCAGCTCTATTGTTGGTGCTGCTGTAGGTAGGGTGGCAGGTGAGGCTGAGGGCCAGCCCAAGTTTTCAGTGGTCACTCTTTGCATCTTTTCTCCAGTGCCAAGCATTCAGATTTTGGGAGCCCTTTTGAGGAAAATGGGCTGTGGCCGTCGAGGGTTGGTATAGTCCAGGTTTGTGGTCAAATGCAAACCACTAGCCTGATTGTTGGTGGTGCTGTAGGTAGGGTGGCATGTGAGGGTTAGGGCCAGCCCAAGTTTTCAGTGGTCACTCTTTGCATCTTTTGTCCCGTCCCAAGCGTTCGGAGTCTGGGAGCCCTCTTGAGGAAAATGGGCTGTGGCCATCGAGGGGTTTTATAGTCCAGGTTTGTGGTCAAATGCTAACCTCTAGCCTGATTGTTGGTGGTGCTGTGGGTAGGGTGGCATGTGAGGGTTAGGGCTAGCTAAAGTTTTCAGTGATCACTCTTTGCATCTTGTTTCCAGTCCAAGTGTTTGGAGTTTCGGAGCCGTAATGAGGAAAATGGGCTGTAGCCGTCTAGGGGTGGTATATTGCAGGTTTCTGGTCAAATGCATAGGCGTAGCTGGATTGTTCGTGGTTCTGTGGGTGGGGTGGCATGTGAGGGTTAGGGCCAGCAGAAGTTTTCAGTCGTCACTCTTTGCATCTTTTCTCCAGTGCCAAGCGTTTGGAGTTTGGGAGCTGTATTTAGGAAAATGGATTGTGGCCGTCGAGGGGTGTTGTATTCCAGGTTTGTGGTCAAATGCAAACCCGTAGCCCGATTGTTGGTAGTGCTGTGGGTAGGGTGGCATGTGAGTTCTAGGGCCTGCAGAAATTTTCAGTGGTCACTCTTTTTATCTTTTCTCCAGTGCCGAGCGTTCGGAGTTTGGGACTTTGGAGTTTTCCTTGGGACAGATCTCAACACAATTGTGGGAGTGGAAACAGAGCACAGCCTTCTTAGTTTGATAGTGTTTCTGGTTTTGCAGTTAACAATTGCAGCAGTTGAGATGATGAAAATGCATTCCTCTGCATGTTTTGGTACATCCATTTGGATTTGTTTGTATTAACCAATCAAAGAGTCCTTTTTGGTAACCTTACATACTGCAGCACTGGGGATTTGTTTGACTCCTGCAGGTTTATCCTCTCTTTTCTCTCCAACATCCTTCAAAAATTGAAGCAAACTGTTATCTCACAGATTTTTTTTATCATAAACATAACAAAAACAGACTTACAGCTGTATAAATTACAAACTGCTTTGTTTAGACTGTAACATCCCCATAATGCTTTAGGTATCATATATTACCTAGTTTAGTTAATTGTCTATTCTAAGTGTTAGAGCAGAGAGACAGCTGGATGCTGCAGGTATCTTTTGCTGATGTTTTGATGGAGAGCTTTGAAATACTATGTTTCTATTTCCCTCTAAATGGGGTGTTTCTCTGGTTGTTTGGTAGCATCTCCTTTGGGCAGCTATCCATCCCTGTTTTGTAACACACAATTCCTGGTCAAAATAACCCTGTGTTGGAGGTAGAAAATGTTATGGTATCAGTTACCAGTCGTACAAATTACATGAATGTAGAAAGGAAGTGAAATACTTGCCTATAGAAGTATTTAAACAGGATATGTATAAACATGTGGACACCTTATTAGCAGATAGTGAATTAATTTTTTAACTTGCAGGAGTCATTTTTTCATTTCGTCTGTGTGCTGTCTAAGCAGGATGCAGGGCCACTACTGCTGCAGTGTGTATGTGGGCGTCTCTTCTGATACAAGTAGAGGCAGCAATACAGGGTTTTCTACTCCAGCAGTGGAGTAAGCAAGGATGGGAGCTTTTTCTGCCCGCAGCAAGAGTGTTGCTTTGATGTTACAAATGTAATGACAGATCCTGCCTAATAGTTTTCATACGTGTGTTTTAAGCACTGGAGTTACAGTGGGGAGGGTTAAAAAGGGCTGTGAGTGCTGTCGGGAAGAGGTGAGGGGCGAGTCTGGGGCCAGGAGGAACTGGGGACGTTCTGCTCCAGGGACCGTGAGTGTATCAGAGCTGACATATAGGTCACAGCAGTTATTATCTGTGTAAATGGGTATGTAAATTATACTGGTTTGCTGACAGACAGTAGTCCTCCAGTAATTGGAAACAGCATGTGAAGCAGCCAAATGCACTCTCTATTTTGAACCTTTAGCAACCAGATGTCCCCCGTTACTCAGCTGAACTCTATGTTCTTTTTTTGTCCTCCTGTACCTAGAAGCAGCCAGGCAGTCAGCTGCTCAATGTTTTCTCTTTTGCTCCTCCAGCAACAAGGTCAAGTGGGGCTTAACGGATAAGAGGTAGTGGAGAAATTCTGGTTGGACATAAAAAGCACATTTTTCACTACGTGGGCAGTAAAAGACTGTAACAGTCTCCCAGGGGAATTGGTAGCCCGGAGCCGCCTCTTACCTCTCTCACAGCACCCTTCTCCCATCATCACTCCTCCGGAGACCATCCTTGCATCCCACAGGCAAGTTCTGGTTCTGTTGTGCATTTCACGCCTCTTTCGCTCCACGAAGACTTCTTCTGACGGCGTCTGTAATTCGGTGCCCGAGGTCACATAAACTGAGGACAGAGGAGAAAGCTCACTGCTTCTCCTG
>JAAWXA010001066.1:0-12149 GCA_038090715.1 Florisuga fusca | reverse complement strand
CAATGGGCATGAAGATGACCAATAAAAACTGCAGGAAAAATTCACAAGACATCCTGGATACCCCAAGAAGGGGCGAGGATCAAATCAAGTGCAGAGCGTCAACAGAAAATTCTGCCTGGTGGTTCTCACAGAGTGACCATTTCTAAAGTCACCTTTCCAGACACAGACTGTCCAGACAAAGGCCATTCCCATTCCTCTCCAATTGTCCCCTTCTCCTGCTCTTTGTTCATTCAGATGCCTCTCCCCTGGGTGCTGCTTTGAGCAGCAGGTTGTTCAAAGCTCGCCTATCTTTCAGCAGCCTGATTGTCTCTTTAGCCACCTCTCTCATGATGATGACATCTCTCTTCTCCCATCTGTCTCTCTAAACCATTTCTCATCAGATTCTTCTTCCCTTTCTCTGTTTGACTTTTCTTGGCTTGCACAAAGGAAAACTCCTGCTGTGCCCATGTGCAGTCAGTTCTCTAAGGAGAGCAGGTGGGAGGTGGTGCAGTGGAGCTGTAACCTCCAGCTGCAGAGAGGAGTGGAGAAGTCTGATGCAAGGACCAGGGATGGAAGTCACAGGTGGGCCATGAAAGGAATGGTGGGGCTGGGGAGGGGAGAAGTGAAATTGCCCACACAGTGTCAGTCCTCAGGGAACTTCTATCACCCCTTCTCTAAAATGAAAATCAGGAGATGATCTGGTAAAATATACTTTAAAAACTCCCACAAAACATTTTTCATTAATCACAGTATGAAATGTTCCTCTTTAACTGCAGTGGGAATACCTCTCTAATTAGTTGTAAAAGTCTGGAAGATGTGAAGAATATCCCATGGAGAGCCATGGCCCTTTAGTGCTCTCTGTATTTCAATGAGCCCCAGAGTGTGTTTGGTGCCGAGTCCATGTTCCTCAGGAGCTGAGAGATGAATGAACAAACTGCTCCAGAAGTCAGAATGGAACCTGAAAGTACCTTGAAGCATTGATTGGCCCCACTGAGGACCATTGCTGCCAGAGCCTCCCCAAGGCCTTGTTAGAGCAGATCACTGGAAGCCATGATTGGAGGGAGGCAAAGATTGTGTAGAAGTGGCTGTGAAGCCAAGGATTTTTCATTATTTATTTATGATTGAAGCACTGAGGCCACTCTATGAACCCCAGGCAATTGGAAGACAGAGTCCATCCCTCACTTTTGGGCTAGGACTCTTCCTGGAGACAGTGGAGTATGAAAATGAGTAATAAAAAAACTTCTGAAACATCCTGACCTCCCCAGGAAGGGGAAAGAAAGTCCAGAGCATCAGGACAAAATTGCTTCTGGTATACTGTGGTGGTTGAGGCAGCTGCCATGTCTGAGGTGACAAAGCCCTTGATCCAGTTGGGCCTTTCAGTCTTCCAGAGCCCTTGGCCACCTCTCCTGCAGGCTGCCCTACACTGTCCATGCCTGCAGCTCCTTCTTTAAACTGCTTTAAAAAGGCTTTAAACTGAAGGACAAGGAGGGAGGAACTCAAGATGGCAATGATCACCTCACCATAACCACTACAACTGATTTGGGATTAAACCAGGCATGCTGCTGACCCCAGGAGTCCAGCCTGGACTTTCCCAAGGCTGCCCTGAAGCCTTGGTGGTGATGTGAGTGTTATTGGGGGTGGTGGAGGAGGAACGTGGTACCATTTTTTTATTTGCATATATTTAGTAGTTTTTCCTTTTTCTCATTACTGTTTCATTAAAGATGTATAGTTTATATTCCAACCCATAAGTCCCTCTCCCTTATTTTCTCCTTCCTTTATCCGGGTGGGGAGGGGGATTACTAGAGAGCTTCTGTCATTGGGTTAATTGCCAGCCCAGTGTAAAGCCCTGACAGATTTATGGACGCTCAACGTGGGGCTTAGCTTGAGCCCAGTTCAAATTTCAACGCATTTACCTGAATAGCTTGAATCTTGACTTCAGTGGGAGGATAACCAGATGGCTCCGCAGAGAGGGAATCAAATGAGTTTCTTAGGAAATTTCACAGGGTTGGAAATTAAATCAATCATGCTGTACCTTTGGTACTCAGGGTATGTGATCTGTGGCTTTTTAGCTGGGATTAGTGTTGCTTTGTGATTCATTCTTGGTAAGAGCTGCTTACAAACCGGAGTTGTGATATGGTCTTCAACAGTGTGGTAAATGGTACAGTGTTTTTTCACACACCTAGGAAATACACATAGGATACACATTTCATACACATAGGAAATATCCCTATAAAGAAGAAATAGACTGCTCACAGGTCAAAGCACCCACACTTGGAAAACCTATCAGGGATCTGGAAGAATACGCTGTATGAGATGTGATCGATACCAATGATGAGACTGTAGATCCTTATCACATGCCATTCCCTAAGCCTATGAGGCAAAGGTTTGTGCATGCTGCACCATCCCCATTTAACCATACACTATCAGTCATGTTATGGGTCCCTGGAAAAATGGAACAGGCTGTGGGTGATGTGATTAAAACAGCAGGAGAATATGAAGATGCTGTCATGGCTCCTCATCGGGCCTGGGTCTCATCTGGAAAGGGAACAGCTGAGAAACTGCACCTACCCCATCACAAAGCCCTGGTGGTGCTGTCTAGAGCCCAGGCCTGGAACTGTCTGGGACCATGTCACAGAATCATAGAATCATGAAATGGGTTGGGTTGAAAGGGTTAAAGATCATCTTGTTCCAACCCCCTGCATGCATGGGAAGGAACACCTCCCACCCAACTGAAGCCAACCCTGTCCCTGTCCCCATGGAATCATAGAATCATAGAAATGGCTGGGTTGGAAGGGACCTCAGAGATCATCAAGTCCAACCCTTGATCCACTCCCGCTGCGGTTCCCAGCACATGGCACTGAGTGCCACATCCAGTCTCTTTTTAAATATCTCCAGGGACGGAAAGTCCATTACTTCCCTGGGCAGCCCATTCCAATGCCCTTCACCAGCCTGGTTGACGTCCATTGGACCTGCTCCAGCACCTCAATCTCCTTCCTGACCTGAGGGGCCCAGAACTGGACACAGGACTTGAGGTGTGGCCTCACCAGGGCTGAGTACAGGGGAAGAATCACCTCCTTGGACCTGCTGGCCACGCTGTTCCTGATACAGGCAGGATGCCATTTTCCTTCTTGGCCACCTGGGCAAACTTCTGGCTCATGTTCAACTTCCTGTCAATCCAAACCCCCAGGTCCCTCTCTGTCTGGCTGCTCTCCAGCCACTCTGTGCCCAGCCTTGAGCTCCCCATGGGGTTGTTGTGGCCAGAGAACTCACTAGATATCTAGACACAGAGACACTAAAGCCATTTCATATTCCTGCCCTTTTCCCCAGCCATGCTCACATTGCTCAAATGTGACATTTTCTAAAATTTTACCTGTTTCAGTTAATAACTGACATCACCCTGGTGCAGGGTGCTCCAGGGCTGCAGATCCACATCTGCCCCTCTGTGCTCCCCCATAGGATTCAGGGGACAGCTGCCCTCTCCCCACAGCCTTCAGGGGAACTTCTCTTCTGGCCCTTCCTTCATTCCCTGACCTTGGTGTCTTGTGGAGGGCTGGCAGCAGGCTTCCACCTCCTTCTCCATGGACATCTTGGGCATTTGCTGCCACAGACATTCCATGGTCACCCAGGGCAGCTGCTGACTCCTGAGGGAGGTGATCATCTGGTAATGGGCACTCCAGGTGTCCACAGCCCTTATATATGCCCATGGTCACCATGGAGACACCACATCACACCCCATGGTGTCCAAGCAGCAGACCCCACATCACAAAGCTTTGGTGGTAGTTGTGGAAGCTCCTAGGCCTGGAACTGGCTGGGGCTGTGTCACTGATCATGGAATCATGGAATGGGTTGGGTTGGAAGGCTTAAAGATCATCTAGTTCCAACCCAACCCATTCCATGATTCCATGATTCCATGATCCCACTCATCTGAATCCAACCCTGTCCCTGTCTCCGTGGAACTCACTTTGTAAGCCCATCCACAGCATCAGACTCAGTCAGAGCTGGTGAACAGCCAGTTGAGTATCAGCCAGCTGTATGCCCAGGTGGTCAAGAAGGCCACAGACATCCTGGCTTTTATCAGGAATAGCATGGCCAGCAGGAGTAGCAAAGTGATCGTGGCCATGGATAAAGACAGGAAACAGTGTTGGCACAAGTGCTGGACACTGAGGCACTGTCACTGCTTGCCAGGAGGACTTTGGATCACTGCTGGCACTGTGACCCTCATCATCTGGTGAACTTCCCACCCACCACATCACCCACCTCTTCAATCTAGACATCACCAGTCTGGCTACAACAGGACAATGGCAGAGCATGTCAAAGGGCTTGCTAAAGGCCAGGTGCACCCCATGACAGTCTGTCCCCTGCCCACTCTGCTTCAGCAATCCCCTCTTTGTCCTTCACCTGGAGCAGGCTGGACCCCATCACTGTCCCAGGGACTGAGGTCATAGAATCATAGAATCATGGAACATTAGGGGTTGGAAGGGACCTCTAGAGATCATCCAGTCCAACCCCTCTGCCAAAGCAGGATCACCCAGGGCAGGCCACACAGGAACACACCCAGGTATGTGTTGCAAGTCTCCAGAGAAGGAGACTCCACAGCCTCTCTGGGCAGCCTGTTCCAGTGCTCCCACAACCTCACAGTCAAGAAGTTTCTCCTCATGTTGAGGTGGACCTTCCTATGTTGTAGCTTAAACCCATTTTTCCACTGAAAATAGATTGGCCCCTTCCTTTTGACACCCACCACTTAGATATTTATAAGCACTCATAAGATCCCCTCAGTCTTCTTTTCTCAAGGCTAAGCAGACCAAATTCTGTCACTCTTTATTCATAGGAGATGCTCAAGTTCCTTAATCATCCCCCTAGCTCTCCCTGGGACTCTCTCCAGTAGATCCCTGTCCCGCTAGAACTGGGGAGCCCAAAACAGCATCCAGTATTTCAGGTGTGGTCTCACCAGGGCAGAGTAGAGGGGTAGGAAAACCAACCTAGATCTGCTAGTTCAATTTTGCTGATGCACCCAACAACACCCCTGGCCCTCTAGGCTACCCATTTGGTAATCCCTTTGTAGAAGGATATCAGGTTAGTAAGAGACAGGATCTCTGCTTAGTAAATTAATGTTGGATGCTCCTGAGAACCTTCTTTGTGTTTGCACATTCAGTGTACTGAATATTCTCCTTTCCTCCTCAGTACTGAGAAGCTACATCAACCATTGCAGAGATGTGGAATTCCTTCAGTTTCCACACAAGTTTTCTCCTTCTCCTCTTTTATTCTCGTATATGGTGCTGCCTGTAGCACAATGAATCTTCCAGTACCTGTATGGAGCCTTGTGGAATCCTGAAGAGGGACTGTTTCCAAGGCCTGGACTGATAGGATGAGGATCAATGGGTTTAAGTTAGAAAGGAATTTATTTGGATTGCATGTTAGGAAAAAGTTCTTTACCATGAGGGTACTGGAAAAAATGGAACAGGTTGCCCATGGAGGTGGTTGAGGCCTCATCCCTGGAGATATTCATGGTAAGGCTTGAAGAGGATCTGGTAAACCTGATCTAGTTGAGGCTCTCCCTGATTACTGCAGGGGGGTTGGAATGTATGAATTTTAGAGGTCCCTTCCAACGGAAATTATTCTGTGTTTTGATGATTATAAAATCTTGGGCCAACTCAGTTACCATGGAGAGTGCCCAGAGGTTTCCCAAGATGGGCTTTGGAGGCCCCAAACCCATGGGCAGTGTACAGAGGCTGATGGGCCAGCCTCAGTGCTGTGAGGCTGTGGGCAGTAAAAGGAGTATCCTGGGAGTGCCTGAAGGGTGGGTTTGGGCATGGTGGAGCTTTTCTTCACAGTAGGAAACAGCTTGGGCAAGAAAGAATGGCCCAAAGTGCAGCTGGGGATGCCCGGAGTGGAGAGCAGAAGAAAGAAATGTCACTGCAAGGGCCATGCTGGGGAACAGCAGATCCCCCAGCAGGAGCCTGGATCAGCCCAAGGCTCTGTGTGCCAAGGCAGAGGCAGGGAGGACACAGAGATGTCAGGAGAGGAAGGGGACAGCAAGGTGGGGCAGGCGGGTGAAGGAGCAGAGCCTGCAGGGCAAGAGGCACAGGGGATGGGACACCGTAGGACAGACTGTGGTGGAGATGAGAGAGGCTTGGAAAAGCTGTGGAAAAGCTGGAGGCAGACTTGGCAGAGCCAAGCTCTCCATGACTTTGCTGCTGGCTCTTGTCTCTGTCCCTGATGGCCAT
Organism: Florisuga fusca; assembly: GCA_038090715.1. NCBI lineage: Eukaryota > Metazoa > Chordata > Aves > Apodiformes > Trochilidae > Florisuga > Florisuga fusca. The sequence continues at coordinate 5,946 of JAAWXA010001066.1, read as the reverse complement.
GGGGATGGGGAGGGAGGAAGACAAGTGGAGCTTCCAGCACTGGGGCTCAAGGCCTCCTTGTCCATGTGCAGGAGCCTGGGAGGTGCTATAGTGCCATAGTCCTGCCCTTGGCATTGCCCATCTCCAGATGGCAGTGCTGCCAGGAGAGCCCTGAGGGCTGAGGGAGGGACAGGATCTGCCTTCCCAGGGGCTGGGGCTCAGGGCTGGCACCTTTGGGGAATGGGCTCAGGGCTGGGCCCTTTGCAGTCCTGACACACAGCCAGGCTTCCTCAGCACCAGAGCCACCTGCACCTTCCTTTTCCCCACCTGCCATCACTGCCTCCTGCTTCCTGCTCCCCCCACACCCTGGGGATGCTTTCTCAGGCCTGTCCCCCCCTCCCCTCCCCTCAGGGGGACCCAGGCAGACGGCAAGAAACTTTGGACTTGGACTCTGCCTGGGACTTGTGGAGAAAGAAGCTTCTGCAGCTTCCTCTCCTTGTAGGAAACAGGTGCCAAGGTGCCAGCAATCCACCAATTGCCAGGCAATGAGCATGAGCTTGTGCTCAGCCCACCTGTGCCCAGTCAGGGCTGGCCCCAGCTGCAAATGAGCAGCATTAGGGGGCCAATAAAAGGTGGGCCTTAAGGCACATGCTCAGCTCATTCCTGAGCTGGAAGCTGGAGAAGGTGGTTGAATTCAGAACACCAGTACTTTCTGATATCAGCCATTGGTTTACACCTACTTATCTCTGAGCTCTGCGCTCTTCAAAAAGCTCGTCCAGCTACATCTGGTGGAGAATGCGGGCACAGATCTCGGTCTAGCAGCTCCCCAGATGAACTTGAAAAAGAGAAAACTAACTTTCATCAAGGGACAGCCCAAGGAGTCGGGTAAGAAGATTTTCTGTTTTCTCCTCTGTATTTTTCCTCTCCCCCGTCTGCAGAAGCTGCTTGGGACCTTTGGGTGGAGGTTAACTGCTTGCTGAGAACCATTCATACCGAAGTGACAAGCAAGGGCGTTATTGGTTTAGAAGGTACATGGGGGCTGGTAATCAATGCCCTGACAGATATAAAAGTTGAGGCGGAAGCTGCTGTTGCTGCCATCACAGCGCTTCCACTACGGCCTGACAATAACACCACATCACCACCACCAAAAGCGGAAACCGGTGATATCGCTCCACTGCCACTCCCAAGGAAAAAGAATGAGAATGGGGAAGACACGGCCACTCCATCGGCTGCACCCACCGGCCTGGAGGGCGAAATAAAAGCCCTCCTGGAGCAGACAAACCAGGCCATGAAGAGTCTAGAAAAACGGGTGACGGCCATAGAACAACGTTCGTCCTTCTGTAATTATCGGGACCCACCCATTCTCCCTGATGATGAGGATGTCCTGACCCCACCGTGGCCACACCAAAATGCCCCAGGCATTAAAGGTGCTGGTAAAGGCCGACCCGGACGGTGGTCTGGCATTATTTGCGATGCCCTACTCGAGGGGGATTGGGAACCCAGCACCGTCGCTTGCCCTGTCCTCCAAGACAACAACGGGCAGCCTCTTTTCGAACAACATGCCTGGAAAACTTTACAGCAGGCTAGGAAGACCCTGAAGGAGGGAGGGTTGAAAACAGAAAGTGGCAAAGCTGTTTTGGATTGGCTTTTCACCGCCGACACCAACTGCCCTCATGACTGCTGCAACCTGGCCAGGTACCTGCTCACCCCCTCCCAGCAGATTATCTGGTTGAAAGAGTGGGAGCGCCTGGCCCAGGCAGAAGCGAACCGCCCTAGAGCAGCTGGAGATCCATTAACAGGGGTCACGGCTGAGATGCTCACGGGCTCGGGAAGCTATGCGGACGTCCAAGTGCAGCTGCAGTTCCCGGCGGCAATCCACCATGCTGTGGTGACCCTGGCCTGCCAGGCTTTCTATACAGTCCCAGAGCCTAGGCCAGTCCCCTCATTCTCCGTTACCAAGCAGGGGATGAATGAGCCCTACCAGCATTTCGTAGACTGACTTTGGCAGTCTGTCATGGCTCAGTCTGAGCTGGGAAATGAGCCAAAGGAGGCCATGTTCAAGCTCCTGGCGTTTGAACATGCAAATCCAAAAATGAAGGTGCTCTTTTCCACGCTACCAAAGACAGCTGAAGTCTCAGAAATGCTGGAAGTCGCTGCCAGGGCCACCCAAACGCAGCAACACCACGGCATGGCCAGTGCTTTTGCCGCCGCCCTGGAGCCCACTCATAAGCTTCTTGCGGCGGTTGCGCAGAAGCTGGACAGAAGGGGAAATCGGCCAAGGAAATCTGCCCCTTACTGTTCGCGTTGTGGGTCCAGAGGTCACACACGAGGAGCCTGCACAGCCACGGTGTGGTGTGACTGATGCCAGAGGAATAACCACAATAATCTGGGATGCAGGTCTACAAAAAAACGGAAGGCGCAGCGTGCAAGGCCCCCGCGCCAAGACACAAGTAGCTGGGCCAGCGCTTTACACCAACTCCCCGCCCCAGCCACAAGGGGAAGCCTGGGCATCGATGTGCCCGCAGCAATAGATGTCACCCTCGCGACGACTCAAGTGCACCGGATACCGACAGGGGTTTATGGACCGATATGCCAAGAAAATAGCGGGGTTGGAGCCTTGCTACTGGGCCATTCTTCCACCGGCGTTGCAGGACTTATTGTGCTCCCAGGGGTAATCGATGCGGATTATACAGGGGAAATCATGATTATGTGTTTTACATTGAACCCTCCCCTGATAATCAAAGCAGGTACCCGGGTAGTGCAATTAGTCCTTCTCCCGAAGACGAACCTGGGAAAGAACGCCCCTATGGCACGAGGAAATCAGGGCTTTGGATCATCTGGAAACACTCTGGTCACCCTAGTGCAACAGATGAAGACGAGGCCCATTATAGTGGTACAACTGGCTGCCGGTAAAGAGGCTAAGACTCTGTCCATGATGATGGACACCGGGGCCGATGTCACTATAATCAATCGTAATGTGTGGCCTTGACACTGGAGGCTCAGCACTGCCCTCGATGCCGTTCAAGGAATAGGTGGTGGCTCCATCCCCCTTCAGGCCCTTGACCCCGTACAGCTAAAATTTCCAGAAGGACAAACAGTAACTGTAAGACCCTACGTACTACCTCTACCGGGACAACTTGGAGGGTTGGTTGGCAGGGAAGTGATGAGCCAGCTAGGCGCCGTTCTCTCTATTCCCGAACCCACCCAACCCCCTCAGCTTTTTCAATGCGGGCCACTGCAGACCTGCCGCCAACTCCCAGGCTACGCTGGAAAACAGACAGCCCTGTCTGGGTGGAGCAGTGGCCCCTACCCAAAGAGCGGCTAGAAATCGCTAACCGACTGGTGCAGGAACAGCTGCAGGCGGGACACATCCAACCGTCCGTCAGCCCGTGGAACACTCCCATCTTTGTCGTTCCGAAGAAGTCGGGAAAGTGGCGATTGCTACATGATTTACGTAAGGTCAATAGCCAGATGTGGCCCATGGGTGCCCTTCAGCCCGGGCTGCCTTTACTCACCATGCTGCCCAGAGGCTGGAACTTGCTGGTCATTGACCTCAAGGATTGTTTCTTCACCGTTCCCCTGCATCCCGAAGATACAGCTCGCTTTGCTTTCACTATTCCATCAATCAATAAGAGTGAACCTGCAAAGCGCTATGAATGGGTAGTGTTGCCACAAGGGATGAGGAACTCTCCAACGATGTGCCAGTTATATGTGGCATGGGCACTCTCGCCAATCAGAAAAGCAATGCCGGACACCTTGATATATCACTATATGGATGACATCCTGTTTTGCCAGAAAGCACCGTTCCCTGACAACATTAGCCAGATCCTGACCGATCGGCTAAAGGCAAAAGGACTGACTGTAGCTCCTGAAAAAATCCAAACAAAGTCACCCTGGAGCTACTTAGGGTGGAAAGTCACCTATGCCATGGTGAGACCACAGAAACTGGAGGTGATTCATTCGATCAAAACATTGAATGACGCCCAAAAGCTAGTGGGCGAACTCCAGTGGGTCAGACCCATCGTAGGTCTCACCAATGAGGACANCTGCCCCTGTCCCCATGGAACTCACTTTATAATTCCATTCCCCCCATCAGCCTCAGTCAGCAGCACCCTCATCATCTGGTGAACTTCCTAGCCACCACATCACCCACCTCTTCAATCCCGACATCATCAGTCTGGCTACAACAGGACAATGGCAGAGCATGTCAAAGGGCTTGCTAAAGGCCAGGTGCACCCCATGCCTTTCTGTCCCCTGCCCACTCTGCTTCAGCAATCCCCTCTTTGCCCTTCACCTGCCTAGAGCAGGCTGGACCCCATCACTGTCCCAGGGACTGAGGTCATAGAATCACAGAACCATAGAATGTTAGGGGTTGGAAGGGACCTCTAGAGATCATCCAGTCCAACCCCTCTGCCAAAGCAGGATCACCCAGGGCAGGCCACACAGGAACAGAGGGTTAGGGTTAGGTATGTGTTGAAAGTCTCCAGAAAAGTAGACCCCATAACCTCTCTGGGCAGCCTGTTCCAGTGCACCCACAACCTCACAGTCAAGAAGTTTCTCCTCATGTTGAGGTGGATCTTCCTATGTTTTAGCTTAAACCCATTTTTCCACTGAAAAGAGATTGGCCCCTTCCTTTTGACACCCACCACTTAGATATTTATAAGCGCTCATAAAATCCCTTCAGTCTTCTTTTCTCAAGGCTAAGCAGACCAAATCCTCTCACTCTTTATTCATAGGAGATGCTCAAGTTCCTTAATCATCCCCCTAGCTCTCCCTGGGACTCTCTCCAGTAGATCCCTGTCCCGCTAGAACTGGGGAGCCCAAAACAGCATTCAGTATTCCAGGTGTGGTGTCACCAGGGCAGAGTAGAGGGGTAGGAAAACCAACCTAGATCTGCTAGTTCAATTTTGCTGATGCACTCAAGAACACCACTGGCCCTCTAGGCTACCCATTTGGTAATCCCTTTGTAGAAGGATATCAGGTTAGTCAAGCAAGATCTCTGCTTAGTAAATGAATGTTGGATGCTCCTGAGAACCTTCTTTGTGTTTGCACATTCAGTGTACTGAATATTCTCCTTTCCTCCTCAGTACTGAGATCTACATCTACCATTGCAGAGATGTGGAATTCCTTCAGTTTCCACACAAGTTTTCTCCTTCTCCTCTTTCGTTCTCCTCTGTGGTGCTGACTGTAGCACAATGAATCTTCCAGTACCTGTATGAAGGCTTGTGGAATCGTGAAGAGAGACTGTTTCCAAGGGCCTGGACTGATAGGATGAGGAGCAATGGGTTAAAGTTAGAAAGGAGTTTGTTTGGATTGCATGTTAGGAAAAAGTTCTTTACCATGAGGGTACAGGAAAAAATTGAACAGGTTGCCCATGGAGGTGGTTGAGGCCTCATCCCTGGAGATATTCATAGTGAGGCTTGAGGAGGATCTGGTAAACCTGATCTAGTTGAGGCTGTCCTGCTTACTGGAGTGGGTTTGGACTGAATGACTTTTAGAGGTCCCTTCCAACGCAAGTTATTCTGTGTTTCGATGATTATAAGATCTTAGGCCAACTCAGTTCCCATGGAGAGTGCCCAGAGATCTCCCAAGATGGGGTTTGGAGGCCCCAAGACCATGGGCGGTGTACAGAGACAGATGGGCACAGCCTAAGTGCTGTGGAGACTGTGGGCAGCAGAGGAGTATCCTGGGAGTACCTGAAGGGTGGGTTTGGGCATGGTGGAGCTTTTGTTCAGAGTGGGAAACAGCTTGGGCAAGAAAGAATGGCCCAAAGTGCAGCTGGGGATGCCTGGAGTGGAGAGCAGAAGAAAGAAATGTCACTGCAAGGGTCATGCTGGGGAACACCAGATCCCCCAGAAGGAGCCTGGATCAGCCCAAGGCTCTGTGTGCCAAGGCAGAGGCAGGGAGGACACAGAGATGATCAGGGGGCACCAGTGGAGGGCAAAAGGAAGCCAGGGCACACACCAC
>JAAWXA010001064.1:0-12199 GCA_038090715.1 Florisuga fusca | reverse complement strand
GGTTCTATGGCACTTGATACCACCATGGGGCCTCCTTGCCTCCCCCTTGCATCCCTGTAGGTCTTCTTGGAGCCCAGAGTAATTCTTGTTGACAGTTTTCTCTTAATGTTGAATCTCGTAGTTTGCAGTGGTGTGTCTTGGGTTGGTGTGTGTTTGTGTGTTTGGCCTGGAGCTGCTCTGCCCAGAGTGTAGAGCTGTGGATACTGAAGAGCCATAAGGGTCTCTGGTGAGGTTTGTGTGCCTTGAGTTTTTAGGCCACAATTGTACAGTGATCTTAGGTGGAGCAGCCTTAGTCTGACTGGGTGGGCAGTTGATTCGATGGTGTTTGAAGGTGATGGGACCCTCATGAGAGGGTTTTTCCTGTGCAGTGCAGGAGATTGACCCTCTCAGTAGTTAACGGTTATATGTGTATGGGTTTAAAGTTTTGGGGCTGTGTTTATTAATGGCATGAGGGTAGTAGTATTCTAGATGGGGTTCCTAACTGGGATGGAGATTCTGGAATTGTCTTTCCATTGTTCTGCATTTCAGTGACTTGTGTAATACTTTCTTTCAGATGCAAAGGACAAATATGCGCTTGTAAGAAGAAATGAGGGAGTAGAGTGCAGTCAGAAGGTCACTCAGTGTGTAGTGTTGGAGGTGTGATATATGTTGATGAATTTGTATTCCTAACCAAGTAAAATTTCAGAAAGTAGTAACTGGATAAGACGCGAATGTGGGGTTAAACCAAGCAGCTGAGACAATTTTTCCACCGAAGTAGGATGAAGCAAGCAGTTAATCAAAAGCTTCCCCATATTGACTGAACAATACTGTACTGTTTTCTCAGGATGCATTAACTACAAAGTAACATTTTTAATGGATTCATTGCAAAACCTTGTACTAAGCTTTCTTAAGTCAGCATTTCACAAGAAGCGTGTGTGCTGGACCCCGGAGGGCTTGCTGGAAAATGCAGAACTAAGGACTTCGTCTTATGACCACGAGATGGGGAAAAAGACCCTCGAAGACCCCTGAGAATAACTGCCTCATGCATAATACAGGTTGGACTTTTCCAGAAGACGCTTTACATAAATCCACCTTTCTTTTGAATATGCGTAGAATTGTATTCAATAAAAGGCAATGCCAGAGTTTCGATAGGTGTGTGAGGGATTGAGATTCTGCTTGAGATTTGGTGCATCAGGGACTAATAATTGAGATTTTCTGAACGATAAGGGGACCGAAAGAAATTGCAGCGGTACATATAAGGGGGTAACAGAAGGGAACAGGTTATCGTATTAGAGGTAATAATTTGGCTGACTAAGAAGCACGAGAAGCAGCCCTAAGAGAAAAAATTACAACCTTTTGATTTAACAGACGAAGGAGAAGAAAAAGATGAAAAGTATACCCAAGAAGAAATAAAAATTTAAAAGGATCGGGACTAAATTTGAACAAGGAAAATGGGTATTGCCAGATAACAGAGAAACATTACCAAAAGCATGTGCTCGGCAAATACTGGAAAGATTACACTCCCAAACACATTGGGGAACTAAGGCACTGAGTGATCAATTTCTTAAGCAATATGGATGTATCGGAATTTTTGAAATAGCAAACGAATCACTACACATCTGGTGTTTAACTTGTCAAAAAGTTAAGAGGAAAGTATTTAAACAAGTGGCTATGGGTGGAAGAAAAATTGCTTACAGGCCTTTTAAAAAAATACAAATTGATTTTACTGAATTACCTAAAGTAGGAAGAATTAAATATTTATTGGTAATAGTAGATCATTTAACACACTGGGTAGAAGCTTACCCTGTGGTAAGAGCCACGGCACAGATAGTGGCAAAGATTTATTAGACCGTGTAATTCCTAGGTACGGGGTAATCCACGGTATCGACTGACCAAGGCACACTTCAAAAATAATTAAATTACTCTGTAAACCTTTGGGTATTCATTAGGATTATCATACTCCTTGGCATCCGCACAGCTCAGGGAGGGTGGAAAGAATGAATCAAACCATTAAACAACAATTGGCAAAATTAATGGTTGAAACTCAAATGCCTAGGACAAAGTGTTTACCATTGGCACTTTTAAATATACAAAAAACCCCACAAAGCGAAACTGAATTGTCACCATATGAAATGTTATATGGAATGCCTTATTGTCAGGGAATGCCAATAGAATATGATATAACAGAGAATAAAAGTATCAGAAAATACATAGAAACTTTGGGAAGACGGTTAAGTGAGTTAAGGGAAATGGGAAAGTTGGTGCAACCACTCCCCTTGGGATCTGCAATACATCAATTTCAACCTGGTGATCAGGTCTTGATAAAAACGTGGAATAAAGAAAGCTTATCTCCTCTCTGGGAAGGACTTCTTCTTGTCTTATTAATTACAGATACTGCTGTCCGCACTGCCAAGAAAGGATGGACTCACGCCTCCGGGGTTAAAGGACCAGTAAAAGAGTGGAAGATCACCTCTCAGCCTGGGAAACCGAAGATTACACGGCAAAGAACCTAAGCAGATAAATAATTGGGGAATTTCATATAGCGACTCCAGAAATTTGGGTACCTATTGAAATTTTATTAAAAGGGAAGCAAATAATATCTTAAAGAAACAGCGGAAGGGAAAAAGGGAGTGGAAGCACAGGTGATGAATGCCATAAGGTGAAGTTAGGAGCGAAATTAAAAATATCTTGAGCTCCTTAATTTAGCCTATCATAGGAAAAGGGGCAAGACTGGATGGGACATTGAAGCTGCAGTTGAAGAAGGTCTGCCGAGGGCTGCAACCCCTCTGGGCTGTGACCGCTGAGCGACATGTTCCCTACCGGACCCTTTTTTATTTTGATGGGGATACTAGCACCCACCTTGGCCACAAATTGCAGTCAATGTGTAACCACTACCCATAGAGGGAGATTACTGTCACAAACTCTGCTCTATCATACTGTGTATGACTGTAAAGGATCAGCGGTAGGGATGTGTACTCACAATAGGACACAATACCACCTGTGCAAAAAAAAAAAAAGATGACAGAATAGTCTGTTACGACCCAAAGGAACTGCCTTACCTATATTGGATAGAGTTATGGGTCAATCATAGAATTGGCTGGGTTGGAAGGGACCTCTGAGATCATCAAGTCCAACCTTTGATCCAGTACCGCTGCGGTTACTAGATCATAGCACTAAGTGCCACATCCAGTCTCTTTTTAAATATCTCCAGGGACGGAGAATCCACTACTTCCCTGGGCAGCCCGTTCCAGTGTCTGATCACCCTCTCCGTAAAGAACTTTTTTCTAATATCCAGCCTAAACCTCCCCTGGCACAACGTGAGACCATGCCCTCTTGTCTTGCTGGCAGTTGCCTGGGAAAAGAGACCAACCCCCCACCTGGCTACAACCTCCTTTCAGGGAGTTGTAGAGAGTGATGAGGCCTCCTCTTCTCCAGGCTGAACAGCCCCAGCTCCCTCAGCCTCTCCTCAGAGGACTTGTGCTCGAGTCCCTTCACCAGCCTGGTTGCCCTCCTTTAGACCTGCTCCAGCACCTCAATATCCTTCCTGAACTGAGGGGCCCAGAACTGGACACAGGACTCGAGGGGTGGCCTCATCAGTGTTGAGTAAATGGGAAGAATCACTTCCTTGGACCTGCTGGCAACAGTGTTCCTGGTACAGGTCAGAATGCCATTGGCTTTCTTGGCCACCTGGGCGCACTGTTGGCTCAAGTTCAGCTTCTTGTCGATCCAAACCCTCATGTCCCTCTCCGTCTGGCTGCTCTCCAGCCACTCTGTGCCCAGCCTGTAGCGCTGCATAGGGTCGTTGTGGCCAAAGTGCAGGACCTGGAACTTGGCCGTGTTGAACCTCATCCCGTTGAAATCAGCCCAACTCTCCAACCTGTCCAGGTCCCTCTGCAGAGCCCTCCTGCCTTCCAGCTGATCGACACTCCCCCCATCTTAGTGTCCTCTGCAGATTTGCTGATGATGGACTCAATCCCCTCATCTAAATCATCAGTAAAGATATTAAACAGGGCTGGGCTCAACACTGATCCCTGGGGGACACCACTGGTGACCGGCCGCCAACTGGACGCAGCACCGTTCACCACCGCTCTCTGGGCCCTCCAGCCAGTTCCTAACCCAGCGCAGAGTGCTCCCGTCCAAGCTGTGGGCTGACAGATTTTTCAGGAGAATGCTGTGGGAGACAGTGTCAAAGGCCTTGCTGAAGTCCAGGTTGACCACATCCACAGCCTTCCCCTCATCCACCAGGCAGGTCACCCGATCATAAAAGGAGATCAGGTTGGTCAGACAGGACCTGCCCTTCCTAAACCCATGCTGGCTGGGTCTGATCCCCTGTCCATCCTGCAGGTGCTGTGTGATTGTACTGAGGATGATCTGTTCCATAACCCTGCCAGGCACTGAGGTCAGGATGACAGGCCTGTGGTTTCCTGGGTCCTCCTTCCGGCCCTTTGTGGATTGGCGTGACATTCGCCAACTTCCGATCATCTGGAATGTCCCCAGTGAGCCAGGGCTGTTGGTAGAAGATAGAGAGGCTTGGCGAGCTCTTCTGCCAGCTCCCTTCTCACCCATGGGTGGATCCCATCTGGTCCCATAGACTTGTGGGGATCCAAGCAGCTCAGTATGTCACTGACTGTTTCCTTCTGGATTACAGGGGGGGCTGTTCAGATTCTTGTCACCTTCTATAAGCTCCAGAAGCCAGCTGTCCTCAGGATAACCTGTCTTACTGTTGAAAACTGAGGTAAAGAAGGTGTTAAATACCTCAGCCTTTTCTTCATCTTTGATAACTATATTCCCACCCATGTCTATTATGGAATGGAGGTTTTCCTTGCCCCTCCTTTTGCTATTGATGTATCTGTAGAAAGACTTTTTGTTATCCTTCACAGAGGTGGTGAGATTCAGTTCAGGTTGTGCCTTTGTCTCTCTAATTTTCTTTCTACACGACCTAACTATATTCCTAAATTCTTCCTGAGTAGTTAGCCCTTTTTTTCCATAGTCGGTAGGCTCTCTGCTTTGCCCTCATTTCTTTCAAAATCTCCCTGTTCAGCCAGACTGGTCATCTTCCCTGCCGGCTCTCCTTCTGGCACATTGGGACAGCCTGCTCCTGTGCTTTCTAAATTTGCTGCTTGAAGTACGTCCATCCCTCCTGGACCCCTTTGTTTTCAAGGGCTGTTTCCCAGGTTATACTCTGCACTAGTTTTCTGAATAGGCCAAAATCTGCCCTCTGGAAGTCCAACGTAGAGCTTTCATTAACGGCCCTCCTTGCAACCCTGAGTATTGAAAACTCTATTGTTTCATGATCACTGTGTCCCAGACGTCCACCGACCACCACATCTCCCACCAGTCCCTCTCTGTTTGTGAACAGGAGGTCTAGCGGGGCTCCATCCCTGGTAGGCTCATTTACCATCTGGAACAGGAAATTATCCTCTATACACTCAATGAATTTCCTAGACTGCCTCCTCTCTGCTGTGTGGAGTTCCCAGCAGACATCCGGCAGGTTAAATTCGCCCACGAGAACAAGGGATGACGATTTTGAAACATCTGCCATCTGCCTGTAGAATAATTCAGCACCTCATCATCCTGATTGGGTGATCTGTACCAGACTCCCACCAAAGGATATCAGCTTTGTTAGCCTTCCCCGTGATTCTGATCCACAGGCACTCAACCTTATTGTTACTAACTTCAACTTCAACAGAGTCAAGGGACTCTCTAACATACAGAGCTACCCCTCCGCCTCTCCTACCCTGCCTTCTGAAGACCTTGTAGCCACCCCTGGCAGCACTCCAGTCACAGGAGCCATTCCACCACGTTTCTGTGATAGCGACTATATCGTTGCTTTCCTGCTGCACGATGGCTTCCAGTTCCTCTTGTTTGTTGCCCGTGCTGCGTGAATTGGTGTACATGCACTTCAGCTGGGCTGCTGATTTGGCTCTTAGCTTGGACTGTCCCCCCTTGGGCTCCTTTCTGGAGAGCCCCATTTCAACCCCTTCCACCCTTCAAACCTAGTTTAAAGCCCTCCTTATCAGCCCTGCCAATTTATGGGCTAGAGTCCTTTTGCCCTTGCTACATATATGAAGCCCATCTGGTCTGAAGAGGCTGGGTAATATGAAGTTTGGCCCATGGTCGAAAAACCCAAAGTTCTGCCGGTGGCACCGATCCCTTAGCCACCTATTGATAAGATAGGTTTTCCTACTCCTCTCCTCATTCGTCTCTGCTGCTGCAGGAATTGAGACGAACACCACCTGTGCTCCTGACCTATCGACTAATCGACCCGGCGCCTTGAAGTCCTTTTTAATTGTCTCGGTATTTCTTCCACTAATGTCATCATAGTGGAGCCCTGATAGCAAGGAGCACGGTGATGACTAATCTTAACCAAGCAGTAAGCCTAATCTTCGATGCATGTCGAGCAATGGATGAGGATCCTTATATGCCCTCTGGACATTTGGGATGGCGACAGTATTATAGTACTTGTGAAAAGTACATATGTCTAAGGGTCTGGTCAAAGGGAAAGACTCTCACACCTTGAGACGACAGTGGAGAGGATTTTCCTTGGGACAGACCTCAACACCATAGTGGAAACACAGCACAGCTTTCTCAGGCTGATGGTNGAAGAGGCAGAGATCTTGTATATATATTATATGGATGCAGGGAAATGGGGAAAGGAAGGGAATCACCCCTTACTTGCATAATAGAAGTATACAATCCCTTTGACTCCCCAGGTGCCTGTGTACTGTAGTGCTAGGAGTAGTATATGCAGTATGTGGTTGATTTTTAATCTAAATGCACTGCCTAGGCATAGTGGGGGTTGAGAGACCTACATTTTACAGATGGGGAGCAAAGAAACTGTTCTTCAGATAGATTTAGATACTTCTTTAGAAGTATCTAAAGCAATATCCAGAACAGTATGTTTTGGCAGGCGTCTTGACACAGTGATACCTAAGAACAGTCATTTGATTGCCAGCAGAGCATTCCCAGATGTCTAAGGGAATGTCTGCAAGTGAATTTTGACCTGAGGTCCTCTGTCCAGTTGTATCAGCAGGTGCTGTGTATGCATCTACCTGCATTGCTCCTTACATGTTGTGGCTGGAGTGTCTCATACCACTTGCATATTTGAAACAGGATTTGTATTAGTTTTAAATATGCATATTACAAAGAGTAGAAAAACACACAGGTCCTTTCTGCCTCATTCCAGGAGAATGGTAGCAGACAGTGCTACCTTTTGCATGCTTTTGTCTCTGGCCTCAGGATGTGCATTCCTGCCAAAACAGCATCCTGTTTTCAAAAGGAAAGGCTTGCAGCTCACTGATCTTGACAAGGTGTGGTTCAAACCTTCAAGGCAAAGTATATTTTAAACCCTGCATTTCTTGACTGAATTCTTTGACCACTAATCTAACACAAACAGCATTATTCTTTTCTCTGAACATTTTTTAATAAGTTCTGTGATACTGATATGCCTAGAGGACACCTGTGGGATTGACTCCCAGGGTGACTGTTTACAATTAGGTGACAGCCTCCTAAATGAATTAAAAAAAAAAACCCTGAACTTTTACTGGACACATTAGAGATTATTCTCAAGATCTTGAAAAATGGTAATTTGAAAACTGCCACGCCCATAGAACATAGAGGATTTACATGCAGGGACTTAGAATCCCTAAAGCCTACTGTATGCAACCACATCCTTATTCATATCTGGCCATACTTATCTCCATTGGTGTTCTGAACAGTATGCTGAGTGTAGCCTAGAGTTTTCAGGAGAGAAACTCACTGTCTAGATTTTTTTTTTTTTTTTAGTAGAATTGTCACTGAATAGCTAAAACATACTCTGTACAAAACAACACAAGGCTATTCTCAGCTTGGAAATGTTCAAGACAACATAGTCATTAGGAAAACAAATAAAACACAATGTCTGAAATTTAAACCTTACTACTTGAGAAGGTTTAGCTAACTCTGAATTTGTATGCAGGTTTATTCATTACAACCAATATAATTTGTTTTTTTATCAAATTGTCATAAAATAGTAAGGTAATAATTGCTATTAAAAAAACCTAAAAAATAAAAAAAGCATCTTAAATCCCTATCTGTTGCTAATGTTTTATTCCACTGTGTATATTATTTATATAAAAGATTAAAAACATATTAAACCAGAAATGCTTTCTTAATAGCTATTGCTTTGTGCACACTGCCCTGCATTAGTACAATTGATTTTCCCATCATTTTCATGCTCCTGCAGTATGTCTGCCCTATTTTAAATGCACAGATTTGCTGTAAGGATGGGATATTGTTGCCATCCATAAGACAGCAGCTAGATTTATGGGAACTTAGAAATCAATTTAAAAACTCCTCAAGTCTTTTCCCGGTGTGGTCATTTTCCTCTTGAGTCCAAGATCTTTATAACTGTTCTAGAGTTCCGTCTTGAGTCTGGAAGAGAAGTTCACCATGATGTTGCCAAGCAGTAACTCATCCATCACTCATGGTATGTCTGTGAGTGCTGATTGCACAATATCATTTTCTACATGTATTGAGGATGCTTCACTTGTCAGAGGCCTTTGAAAGCAGTCAGCTTTCATTAATGGATCTTGACAACATGGAAATAATGAGTCACCTGAAGAAGTGTAGGGCACAGCATTTCAAAAGTGATATCTGAAGACTGATTGTTCTTTGTCCTTGACAACCTGCCAAGGGCTAGATACACTGAGCATTTGGGAAGTAATGGACCCTACAAGTCACAGGTTGCCAACAGTCCCACTCAGACCACAAGAGGATAGCATGTGTGACTTCAGTTTTTATTACGTTGTAAACTTTTGACTGTTCTGATATGTGTTGTCACTGATGTGTTGAGATTGGGCTCTGATGGGGTGTCTAACCTGACTGAGATCATCAATGCTCTGTTAAAGCTAAAAAAAGTTGGATAACAACACTAGTGTGGGACTTGCTTTAATCAACCATGGTCAGTAGCCGTGCTGTATGAAAAGAAAAGATGGGGGCAGCATTACCATGTATCCATGCAAAGGTGAGCAGAGTGGGTGTAGAAATGTACTGTCAAAGCATCCCGTGATGTATGAGATGTATGCTGTGACTTTGGTTTTCTTGTTAGAGAAGATGTTGTCCTGATGTTCTTCCTGCTACTCATTGCTTAAATATTTTAGACACTAAGAGAAATCACCAAAAGGCTCAGCTGAGTATTGAGGATGTTCCCTTGGTACTCTTAAATTCTTTTATGGAGAATCAGTATGTTATGATTTAAGATTAATGTCTAATATCAGTGCTAGTGATCAACTTGTTCTGTTAAGTGAGAATCTGCTACCCAGTAACTTTTTTTGCTTTGCACTTTTTAAAAAAGCATTTTTTTCCTCTAAAAGTTAGGGTAACAATAACAATGTTTTCATACTAATTTTTAATCTAAAAAAAAAAAAAAAAAAAGAAAGAAAAAAGAAAAAGGAAGACCAGTGAAGTTATGTTACCCCAAAGCATAATTCAAAATTTAATTACAGATCTTTAATAATAAGACGCCCACTCATAGATGGAAATATGAGATCCATCAGAAAATGACCAACTAAGAACTCATTTTCCTCTGAATATTTAAAAGTCAAAGTATATATTTCCTGGAAGCACAGAACTATGACAAAGATTATAGCAATTTTTTTTTTCCATAACATAGCACGGATACAAAATAATTCTAAAAGGTTCTATAATCTCTGCACTATTGCTACCATTAACCTGTAGCACTATTTAGATGGAAAACTTCAGATATTATTTATCTTGTTGAGATCTATAAATCTTTGCGATTACTTAGCAATTGAACCAGTATTTATAGCTCTCTTTTTGAGTACAGACAAATAGCTTATTCTAGTACATAGGAAGAAAAGCAATAATTCACAGATTAAATAAAACCTTTTAAAGATGCAGATGCTTTTGATCTTGACATAGCATAATGCCCTCTGAAACAACAGAAGTGTCATATGAAGATGTTATTTATATTTCTATAGTCTGGAGAGGTTATAAAGTGTTGAGATGAAAATTATTGTCTAACACTGTCTTTACCCTCTGATAAACAAAATGTGACAGACTCAAGTATATTTTATCACTGTGGCATTATAGGCATAGTTTTTCAGTGACAACAAAAATTTCCAGGAGGGGACATTTTATAGATTGACAAAAATTTCCTGACTCATTTATTGTGCTTTTAACCTTACTGGCAGCCAAACACCATGTAGCCACTCACCCTCCCTCACACCTGGGGAAGGGATAGGGAAGAGAATTAGAGATATGGGTAACAAGACTTGTAAGCTGAGATAAAAACAATGTAATAACTGAAAAAAATACAATAATAACAACAGTAATAATAGTAATATTAATAATAATAATACACAAACAAGTGCTGCACAGTGCAACTGCTCACCACCCACTGAACAATGGCCATTCTGTCCCTGGCTAGTCATCCTAGATGAGAGAGTTTCCAAAACTGTGATCCCAGCAGAAAAAGAGCACAATTTCCCAGCCAACTCTCTTCTAGATATTGAGAATAACACTGCACAATATGGAATGTTCCATTAACCAAGTTGGGTCCATTGCTCTGGCTCTGCTCCCTGCCAGCTTCTTGTGCACTCACACACTAGCAAAAAATTCAAGAAGTTAGAATTTCAAAGTTTAAAAAAGAAGAATTCTCGTACTAGAACCAAAGTTGAAGAGTGAATCAGCATGTAAACTTTCCTCCAAATTAGGTAACAACAATAAAATAAAGCAGCTAAATAATACAAAATTAATATCCATAATGAAAAACCTTGCCTGTCTATGAAAAAATATAGAATGTTCTACTTCTGAGGAAATAGAATAGTATTTAGTGTGTGGTGAAATGTAACATAACACACACAATTATTATTGAAGCATTTGAATTTATTCATGGTCACAGAATCCAAGGATGGTTGAAGTTGGCAGGGTGAAATAATGTAGATTTCTCAGGATCACGTTCAGTTGGATTTTGAATATCACTGATAATGGAGATTCCACAACCACTCTGGACAGCCTGTGCCAGTGCTTGGCCACCTTCACAGTAAAAAAGCATTTCCTTATGTCTAAGTTACTTTGTACCTTTTCAGTGAGCACCACCAAAATAGAAGAGTCCACTTCTGACTCCTCTGGTCCCAATAGTCAGGTATTTATGTACATGGATAAGATCCTGCATGAGCCTTCTTTTCCTCAGGATGAACCATCCCAAGTCTCTCATCCCATCTTCATATGCCAGATACTCCAGTCCCTTCATTATCTCTGCTACATTGCTGCTATACTTCTTCCAATACATCCATGTATCTCATTCTGGGTAGCCCAGAATTCAGTCCAGCAGTGCAGATGTGCCTCATGAAGGCTGAGTAGCAGGGAAAGGGTACCCACCTTCCTTGACTTGCCAGTAATGCACAATGTAAAACTTCATGAGATTCCTTTCTGCTCATTTCTCTAGCTCATCAAGGTTCCTCTGAATGCTGTCACAACTACCTGGTTTGTCAACCAATCGTCCCAGCTTTCCATTTTCTCCAAATATACTGCAGGTTTTCTTGGTCCCATAATCCGTTTCACTAATGAAGAGGTGTTGACCCCTTCTCAAATGGTACTGACCCCTGGTTCACAACAGTATTGACTGGATTTGACTTCATGCTGCTGATCACATTCCCTCAAGCCTGGAAGTTCAGTCTTCTGTTTTCATTACACTTCATTTTTGCCTTACCTATTACATTTACAGTAAGAATTACATGGAATATAGTGTTAAAATGTTTACTAAAACCAAGATAAACAATACCATCTGTTCTCACATTATCTATTGAGCTATTAATTTTGTTGTAGAAGGCTGTCAGGTTGACCACGTGTGATTTCCCCTTCATAAATCCATGTTGACTAGACTCGAGTACCTTCTTGTCCTGAAAAATGTTTTGAAAAGGTTTCCAGGAGGATTTGTTTCATAACCTTCTCAGGAATGAAGGAGGCTGACCAGCTGATAGCGTCCCAGGTCCTGTTGTTGTCCTTCTGGAAAATTAGAGTGACTTTTTTTTTTCTTTTCCTTAAAGAACCTTCTTCAATCACCACAGCCTTTCAAAGATGATTGAGATTGGTTCCACCATGACAACAGCCAGTTCCCTCCCTTGTGGATACATCTTATACAGGCTTATTTAATTGCTTATGTCCAGTTTGCATAAATGTTACCTAATAGAATCCTCCTTCAGCCAAGGCAAACCTT
>JAAWXA010001062.1:0-12219 GCA_038090715.1 Florisuga fusca | reverse complement strand
TGCCAGTCTTAATTAAGGGGTGAGGGCAAATAAACTTGGAATAGTGCTTCTAAGTTTATTCTTACAATCTCTTTTTTATTCATTTTTTGAAGGAGTTGAGCCTCAGTACAATTGATTTCCCATCTCCCTCGAGTGTGTGACAGTGTTGCTCACAATAGAAAAATTGAAAAATTTGTTGACTGCATCCATAGATGCAGCAATCTTCACTTCATGTAGAAGTTTCACAATATCCTACAACTTAAAGCTGATATTTTCTTCTCTCTGCTCATGAACTGGAAGGCTGTAAAGATTAGTCTATTTAAAAAAAAAAAAAAATGGCCTGTGCCCCCTAAGGACTGTATCTGTGGGAATGGTAATTAGAGGACACAGAGTTGTTAAAGAGCAAGTGGGGAATGAGTTGTAGAAATCTCTTAGCTGGAACTACATCCTTGTATTTACCTGTTATACATGGTTCAGCACTGTAGTTTTCCACATATACCACATCCTGCTGCCCACAAACTTACTGAGGCATTAATAACCCATGCCCTTCTCTTCCACAGGAGCTCACTTTCATCAGCCACCTTTTCTCTCAAACAATTAATATGATAATGTTAAACTCAGAGCAATTACACCTTGTCCTACTTAGAGTCACATCTGTTTTCTCCGAGAGCTGCAGAAAGTCCTTCGCACATGAAACCTTGTTTGCTTTTTTTTTTTTTTACAGGTGTTTCTGTTGGTCTAGTAAATTATTTCTCTAGAACAACTTTTCTATTTGTGCATCCCTATAACTTCTTAGTTGTAAGAAGACTGTCTCTGTAAGAATACTCTCAATAAAATATGCTACTATTTCTGACCAAGTTGTAAAGTTGAGGGCCTTATAGTCACTAAAAATCCCCCAACACTACTCACAGAAATAGGAATGATATTCCAGGTTCCCTGGCCCAGTAAGCACAATCTTTACATGATGTTTTGGCTCTTTACATGCTGTAGCTCCCTTACAGTTCTTTACATTCTGTTGTAACTGAGGGTTGTTAAACAGCTGCCATGATTCCCCTGCTCTCCCAAGAGATGGAGCAGCAAATGAATTATAGATACAACACAAGCAGTCTTACACATGCATTACCAAAGCCTCTTAGATGGGTCAGAATCAGTGCTATTGTCCTGTCAGATCTTCAGAATACAAATCCATGGACTTTGTGATATGATGCCAGTGTATTGATTGCTATAAAAGAGACTGAGAATCTTTGACTTGAGATAAAAAGATATCACGTCTGTGATTAATGATCAGCAAAACTTGAGTGTTGCAGAGAGAGCTTTTAATTGATTCTGTCAATGTTCCTCTCAGTGTGTGTATATTTATGTGCCAGATGTGCAAATGCAAAGTGTTATGATGTATAGATTGTACACATATGCATGTCCAAATATAGTAGCTGGGTGATGAACATGGTGGCAGGACTGTAAGAGCCCCCTCCCACTGAGGGGTCTGGATTCTGGGTCTGGAAGCCAGTTAAGCCCCTGCCCAGCCCTCCAGGGCTGTCTCATCCTGGATCCCCTCACTGTACCTGATCTACAACCCCCACACTCAGGTGAACATCCCAGACTGGACTTGGCTTATTCTCCTTTCCAGGGAGGTGCTTGATTCTCAGGGCTGGAGCATGCCTTACTGCTCCCCAAGTCTACCCTGCTCTGGAAAGGGGTGGAAGTGGGATGGGACCCTGGACACTCTGGATCCTGATGCTGAGCTATTACGCAAAATAGAAACAAAAAATGGGGGGGGAGCAGGACAGGATTAAAAATTACAATTTCTCACATGAAGGAAAAAGAGAGCAAGAGAAGAGGAGAAAGAAAGTAAGGGGGAGGAAGAAAGAGGGAATAAGGAAGTAGCGAAAGAAGGAGATTAAAAATCAGAGACAAGAAAAAGAACTACAGAAACGTGCAGTGTGAATGTCTTCATATAACTACACTTATGGGCAAGCCCCTCCAAAAGAAGAAAAAAGGGGATGACAGTTAGGAATGAAGCTTGAACTCCATCCAGAGGCTGAATTGACTTTGTGAGTCCTGTCCTACTTTGACTGTTCCATTTTTCAAGGGTAATTAAACACACCAGCTTCAGCTTGGATCTTACTTCAACTAGTGATTCACCTCCACAGACAATATAAAGAGCTACACGAGAGAGGTCCAAAACCACTGCCCAAAAAGCCATGTCCATATTTGTCTTATTTTATGTGAATATAATGCCATCAAGTAATTAGCAATAAAAATACTGTGCAAGAATTGTGTATGTCATTAGGATTGAGTAATTTGGGCTTTAACCCATCTAGCAGCCCTGCAAGATGCGCTAAGTGACTGAAACCATATATCTCATTATAATAAATATTTTATAGACCACATCTCAGCCCAAATCACCTTCTATGACATTGTTTTTAAAGCCACTGACAGCTGACAGGGTGATTTGGGTGACTGGTAATTGGAAAGGAAATCTTCCATTGCCATGTTAAAATGAACCAATATCGATGCCAACCAAATGTTTTCATTTGATCCGTGTCAAACATCAACAGAGCAATCAGTTGGTGACCCTGCTTCAGTGGCTGTAGGTCAGAGGACAAAAGACCACTTCTTCCCCACTTTGGATGCCTGTTTGCCATTCTTCATCCTCAGGCTGACATTTACTTGTGAGAAAACTCTCACAGTGGATATCCTGCTATATTTTGTGGAGAGGCAGAAGACTGCTATTTAAGACTGTAAATCTGGCATTTTCATAAGTGCTGAAATTCCCACCTTCACATTCCTTGCTAGATCCCTGCTACATAAGGTGAGCAAAGGTAACCATGCTGCTGATATTTGCAGTAGTCCTTCATCTCACTCCTTTTGGGACTGTTCCCATGTACACAAGTACCCTTCATCTCTGATGTCTGAAGCCAGTTCCTTATCCATTTTTATATGGCTGTGAGTGACAAAACATCAAAAAAAAGTTTCCTAACTGTGAAATTTATTAGACAGGAGAGCAGAGTCCTCTGGGGGAAGTGTTGGAACAAAACTCGACCAGAGGAGGTTTTAGATCTAAAAGGGATAAAATATTGTGGGGGGAGATACAGTGTAGAATTACAGTACTGTAGTGACAGGAACTGAGTGGGTACTAAAAACTACTTTTTCATCCCCCAAATTAAGGTGGGGAATGGGAAGTGTTTTCCCAGCTCACCAAGTGAGTCCTCTGCCATTATGCTGTATGACTTTTTTCTTTAATTAATTGTATATTCTATCTTTAAATAGTTCAGGATTTTCTCTAGCCCACCAAGGAGAGATGTATCTGAGTGATTAAAATATCATTCATCCAAGTACCTCTGCAGACACCAGTAGGCCATACTTGATCTTCTTATAAATGGCTCATAACTATTCAGACAAGAGATTCAAAGGCAACCTGAAGGGATGCCAGCCAAGCAATTTCCATTTGTGCAAATTTAAGATTCCTGATGCAATTGATCTCCTAGGCTCCTAGGAAAAAGTGAGGCTGTTTTCCTCAAAAGTAGTAGATCTGTTATTACAGCCCAGTCAAAGCCAACCTGTGACTAGAAGACTATCTCAGTCTCACGATCCTTACAGCTAAAAGATTTCATCTGCTTTTCCCTGTAATTCCCAATATTCTTTTACTCTATGGGAAGAATTTTTCTTCTTTGCTCTTGCTCTTCACTGGTGTCCATTTGGTGGCAGCCCAGTGTCCATTTATAGATCATAGTCATGTTCTCTCATCCTTAATAGTGTTTAAAGCAATGAGTCAAGCTGATGTAAGACAGGCACTTCCATTTCCCATATCACTGTTAGGTAGAAAGTAATAAGAAAGGAATTATTTTTTGTTGTCCTCTTAAAAATAAGAATTAGAGGAAATAATAAGGATCAATTTCTAAAAAAGCAAAAGGTGATGGTTTTCCCACACCTTGTCACCTAATGCTGAAGTCCCTGCTACCAAAGAGATGCTGAAAGTTCATACTGGTTCAGAAAACAAACTGCAGAGTGAGCCAAAGAAAGTATTGGTGGAAATCCACTAGAGAAAAAAAAGTTGTCTGAAAATATTAGATGCAAAGATAAAGCCTCTCATTCAGGAACCCTTTAAATCAAATATTTCTGAATGCTGACAGTGTTTTGGGGACATAGTACTGATAATCAGTATCATCAGCAAACTTACTGGGGGTGCACTCAATCCCCTCATCGAGAACACTGAGATAATTTGTAACCTAGGTTTCCTGTTTCATAGGGAAATAGTATTTTTGTCCAGGTTTTCCTCTGTATTCTTTTGTGTGAAATTTGCACACTGTTAGTTTTGTCTTAGTGAAGGTCAATAATTGGAACCTCAGATTTTCACAGAACACAAAACCCATTTCACACCTGATTTTATTACTTCCTAAGCAAGTTGATGCACGATTTTTCATTACTGCACATATAAAAATGCCTTATAAAACGCAAAGCAACTGTAGCTTATTTTATAGCATTTGTATTATTTTAAAAGTACCCTCTACCCACCCTTTCAGCTTCATTCCAATCTCAAATTTTTCAGTTTGTAACCCTAATAAAATCCTAACTTTTCTCATATTTTCCCATTGTGTCCTTCAAAACAATCATTAACCACATGCCTGAATTACATTTTGTTCAAAACAATTCATCAGGATATGACAAGTTAAGCCTCGTCAGTCAGCACTTGTTCCCTCAAAGGCCTCTGGCTGATGTTAAGTTACATCCCTTGTCACACTTCAGATAACCCAGGAGGCTGGGGAAAAAAAGGCAAGCAAAATATACTTTTTATAACTACAAAGGTAAACAAAATCTGCTCTAATGCTGTTCTAATTGCCTTCAGAATCTAACACAAACCTTGGATTGACCTCTTTCTGGGCAAATATTAAAGTCTCCGCAAACATTAGTGTACCAGCCCAGGCTTAAATCCACTCACAGCTGAACATTAAATAACATTTGGTTTTTGAAAAACTGGACACTACAGTCTTCATAATCAGCTTCTGCTCCTCATCAGCATTAGAAAACTGGGAAAATAAAGGACAGGAATTAGCAGGACACAAGATGTTACACAGGCGCAAAGCTGACCCATGTTTTCAAGGGCTATTGCCCTTTCAGCCAGGATATCAGCACTAAGACTTTAAAGCACATTATCACTCACAAGAGTTCAAAGACTTCTCTTTTATTCCCACAGAGGTTTTTTTACAGTGTGCTTTGCTTGCCATTTAATTGTTTTCACTCTGGATTTATTGCTTATTTTATCTGGTGTGCAGCGTTAGCTGCTGATTTTTGCAATTTGAGTTTCTTAGATTGTTAAAGCAGCCACAAATTGTTGTGCTGTGTGTTATCCCAGCAAATGTAAAATGTGTGATATTTCAGTTACAGTAGGATTGGTAGTAATGAGACCATGCATTTAGAAAGAGTAGTATTAACTTTTAATCCTCATACAGCACTTTGAGGGAGATTTGCTAAACTTAAAAGTATTATCTCCTGTTTCAATGAGACATTCTTAAATATTTGTTCCCTTCTGAAATCAATTTAAGAACTAAATATCTTAAAGGACCAAGCTCTACGTTCCAATTTCTCACAACCATTTGATGTTACCAGCTCTAGGACCTATGATTGTGCCCTCTTGATAATGAGCATCTCCAGAGGAGTTTCCATTTGTGTTGATCAGAGAGACTTTATGAACCAGTGTTGAGTTACCTTCATTTCCTAAGCTTCTGAGTGACATCTCCACTCTTGTGAGACCTCCCCCTGGATTCCTATGTCCTGTTCTGGAGCCCCCAACACAGGAAGGACATGAAGATGTTGGAGCAAGTCCAGAGGAGGGCTAAGATGATCAGAGAGCTGGAGTGCCTGTCCTACGAAGACAGATTGAGAGAGCTGGGATTGTTCAGCATGAAGAAGAAAAAGCTCCAGGGAGACCTTATAGCAGCCTTCCAGCACCCAGAGGGCTTACAAGAAATCTGGAGAGGACACTTTTTATAAGGGTGTGTAGTGACAAGGACAAGGGATAATGGTTTTAAACTGGAAGATGGTAGACTCAAGTGAGACATGAGGAAGAAATTCTTCACTATGAAGGTGGGGAGACACAAACAGGGTTGCCAAGGAAATTGTGGATGCCCCATCCCTGGAAGAGTTCAAGAAGTTGGATGGGGCTTTGAGCAACCTGGTCTAATAGAAGGCTGCACATAGTAGGGGGGTGGAACTACATGATATTTATGGTTTTCCAATTCAGATCATTCTATAGGTTTATGATTCTACGATTCTTTCATGAAAATGAGTTTAGGTGGCATTTGCTGAAGATACAAAAGGGTAGGCACCGATGTGTTTAAGCAGCCAGAGATGATATGAAGTCTCAGCTTCTCTATGGGATACTTCTCTATTGGGTACTTGTCAAAGACAAAATTATCATTCTCAATGCATGAGGTGGTGCAACCAAGAGCTGGGGAAGGGGGCTGAGAGAGAAAATACTGCTCTGCTTGATTCTGTGCTTCTGGAAATGACCTCACTCCAAATACACAAACTGCTGCTGTTGAGGTCTATTCTGTACACAGATTTGGGCTGAATGGGACCTAATAAATTAAGAGTTTCCCAGCCTATGTCTTGATGTCAACTAGATGGAAAGGAGTCTTCAGGCAGGAATCTGATATTACACAGAGAAAGGCACATAGGCTTGACCACTTTGCTACAACTGTTGGAGGTTTTAAAACAATTATACTTGCAGGGAATATACTTTTGAGATTTCTTATATATGAGACAAGGAAAAAGTATTGTATAGAGTATCATTATAACAGATGTCAATAAGATTATTTTTTTTCAAAGTACTTTCTTATTTGGAAATCTTCATTTGTCAGTTCTGGACCTTTTTTCTGGAAAAGGATGGGACGTAGGGGGCAACATCTGTCAACCTCTGACATAAATAACTCATATTTAAATCTTCGTTTCTGCCTGGGTCTCTTCCATCCAAACCAGCCTTTGCCATATTCTTCTTGTTAATTCTGAGATTATTTCTACATCTACCCATGACAAAAATACTTTCTCAAAATGGCTAAAGGTCATAGAAAAATATAGGTTGGAAATAGCATTCGAACTTTTCCTACTCCTGCTTAAAGCTCCATTGCTCACACTGGAGTGGGGTTTTTTAACCCTCAGAGGTAAAAGAAAGGGGGGGAGGGGATTCTTTTTTCTCCTTTGCTTCTCTGGAAATTTGAGTGAACAATCAGCCCTCATTAGCCAAGAAAGTTTCATTTCAGGACCTCATCTCCTGAACTTTTAGCAAAGAAGATCCACTGGTCCAGAAATCATGGACAATAACCCTTAGAAGGTCTTTTTTTGTAACAGCCCATGGTCAAAATCCTCTTCAGGAAGAGTTCCTTAGAAATGTCACACTACAGTCAACCACATTTAAGGAAAGAAATCAGCTAGAGTCCTCCTCACTTTTACCCAAATATATATCCAGAGTTATCATGGAACAGAATTTATAAACCTGGACAAAATAACTACCTTGAATTCAGGAAAGCAGCTCTTTCCATTAATCACTGTAATAAAAGAGAAAAATTATTTTAAAAAAAAGCTAACTTGGCCACACAGTTTCACACAAATAGACTCCATACACATTGTCAGCTCCCCCCAGTATTACTCAGACACTATTGTTTTCACCTTTGCAGTGTCTCTAAAATGGGTATCTCTGTATTGCCTAACAAAGGAAACAAATCAAAATAAGAATGTTCTTGAAACAAGTCTCTTAAATGAAACAACAGCTCAGAGCTATCTCAGAGTGCACTTTTGGACTGCTTTGGGTCAGAAGCTAACCTTCTGTTTGGAAAAATACAACAGAGTATCATAAATAAGCCTTTAATTTGGGTTCAATGGAGGCTGTCATTTTAGGCTGCTGTATTCATCTATTAAAGAGAAAATTATGAAGATATAAAACAGTATCAATTCTGCTGTCATATGGTTAATAAAAGGGAATATTTGCCTACTTATAAATTAAATTCCATGTGGAATTTACATCTAACATGGAAATCTCAACTAGGTGATTAGATATTGGCTTCAAAGTTGAATTAGCATTTTAATAAATATTTTAGTTGATGCAACTCCAGTATTGGATGGTTATCCAAAAATGCAGAGTCTGCCCACTTTACATGAAGAAAGTAAATACACATCTGAGGGTAAATTCTGAAACCTCTGCTCTGACCACTTTCTTTACAACTCTCATTGCCTAACACATGGAAACAAAACAAGGTACTCAAAAGCCACTTCTTCAGAGAACTGAGCATATTCAGTCCCTTCTAACTTAAGCACTCACTGATCACAGGGGTCAGTCTTCTGAAAGGAGACTTGCTAGCTTTGGAGTAACCTTCATCATCTTTGCCATCCCTTGAAGGATTCTTCTGGTTCAAGGGAAATTTCATAATTTCAACAGGGTTGCCCTTAGAGCTGCTTTTGTCACTCTGAATAGTAACATCGGCAAATTAAACCACTGCAAAAAATAGAAAAATAATTCCTACATGTATCTCATGCTTCACAAATCTCAGCATGGCATGCTGTGATTAATCTCTTGCAGACAGTTTCTTTAATTCTCATGTATGGATAAATATCTGTATTTCTGCATAGTAAATAAATAAACCCTTGCACCACCTCACTTGAGACACAAGTAGAAAATGATAAGCCATTAATTGATAATATTTAGTTTTGTTTCTCTGCAGCCCAGACATTTCAGAAATCCCTTGTCAGATGATCTGACCATTCTTACTCTGTATTTCTTTTGGTGGTTAGAGCTTATGCACAGGTTAGTCTTTTGATGACATTTTAAGGACTAGTTCTGAAGCTGTTTCTGGAGATACAGGTCCTGATGTTTAGGGTGTTCTATTTTTCTTCCCACAATTACCCTGTCATCCTCATCTATTACTGAACTTGAACAGAAACATGAAATGTGATAGAAACTTGCTACATGCTCACGTATTTGCAATCCACTCACATGAACATTTCAAGAAAAATGGGTGGAGGAGAGGGAGAAGCTAGAGAAAAAAAAAACATTCCTGCAGTTGTTTTTCATATTTAGAGAAGTGCGCTGGGCTGATCTTCTAGGGACAGTGGTTAATGTTGTTATTTTCATCTTTCTTCAGGAAGCTGAAATTTAAATATTTTTTTTAGTTTTCTTCTCCTCTCTCCTTACTTACTACATTTCATTAATAAACCATAATATTGCATAGTGTAACTCCAGGACTAAAACTCACTTGTTTCTTCTCCTAGCTCATGTTTTGTCACAGTTATTATGCTTTTCCAAATGAACATTCAAGATCTATGGGATTCCTTCTGCTGTCTCTAACTCCTGTTCTGATTGCTTGACCTCAGAGTCAAGCAATGAATGTAAGTATCCTGATACCCACTTACAGCAGCCTTCTCCAAAGCAGCTGTTTAAGCCACTGACAAAATGAGTCACTGGACCATCATGAGGACACCAGCTGCAGACACAAACTGCTCTACTAGTTACCAGTTTAGTTCAGATCAGGACCATGGGCGAAGTCTGAGATGAAATGGGGAAGTGGACTAACTAAGAAGCATGTATGATGATGTATGGGTACAAAAGTGACAGAGAGAAGGAACGTCCCTACAGTCACTCTGAGAAGTGCTGCACAGACTCATTCTAGAGTGGTCTGTAGTAGGAGGAAGAGGCTCTGCTGTATATCATAGAATCATAGAATCATAGAATTGGCTGGGTTGGAAGGGACCTCAGAGATCATCAAGTCCAACCCTTGATCCTCTACCACTGTGGTTCCCAGCCCATGGCACTGAGTGCCACATCCAGTCTCTTTTTAAATATCTCCAGGGACGGAGAATCCTCTGCGTCCGGGGCAGCCCATTCCAATGCCTGATCACCCTCTCCATAAAGAAATTCTTTCTAATATCTAATCTAAACCTCCCCTGGCACAACTTAAGCCCATGCCCTCTTGTCTTGATGGTAGTTGCCTGGGAAAAGAGACCAACCCCCACCTGGCTCCAACCTCCTTTCAGGGAGTTGTAGAGAGTGATGAGGTCTCCCCTGAGCCTCCTCTTCTCCAGGCTGAACAGCCCCAGCTCCCTCAGCCTCTCCTCATAGGATCTGTGCTCGAGTCCCTTCACCAGCCTGGTTGCCCTCCTTTGGACCTGCTCCAGCACCTCAATCTCCTTCCTGAACTGAGGGGCCCAGAACTGGACACAGGACTCGAGGTGTGGCCTCACCAGGGCTGAGTACAGGGGAAGAATCACTTTCTTGGACCTGCTGGCCACACTGTTCCTGATCCAGGCCAGGATGCCATTGGCCTTCTTGGCCACCTGGGCACACTGCTGGCTCGTGTTCAGCTTCCTGTCGACCCAAACTCCCAGGTCCCTTTCTGCCTGGCTGCTCTCAGCCACTCTGTGCCCAGCCTGGAGCTCCCCATGTGGTTGTTGTGGCCAAAGTGCAGGACCCGGCACTTGGCCTTGTTGAACCTCACCTTCATATCCTACTATGTGTGGTTCAATAGCTGTATAAAAGAACAAAGCTACTGGTTCAATCCCAACTGTACCAAGAAATCAGGAGCTATTCACATGGTTGCATGGTTGTCCAACACAGGAGGTCACATGAGAGTTGATTTTCTTGACATCTTTAAATTTACAGAGCAAAATATGGCACTGAACCTTCCTGCAAAACTCGAAGAAGAAGTAAAAGGAAGCAAGGAGCTTGTACCCTCTTGTCCTTTTCCCTACCTCCCCTTCTCTGAGAAAGCCCTCTCAGTGCTGAGGATGAGGGGCATCCTTGAAGCTGTCAAAAATGTTTGCTTAACGAAGGACCTTAACAAAGGACTTTGTCAGATCACAGCAGGCGTAATATTTTCCTTAATAATATATAAAGACATGCCAGGTGGAAATGTCACAAAAGCTGAACAACATTGGAGCAATTTGCCAGCACATCGGGCCAGCCGAGGGCCCTGATCCGAGCCTTTGCTGTGGCCACCATCCCAGGTGAGGGGTTGGTCCTCTTTGTTGAATACCTGCTAATACCACCCATAAAACCAGGAAGCAATTGCTGTTTTAGCAAGCTTTTTGCCTTTGCTAGTGAAGCACTATCCATAGCATTGCACAGCTTGTGATAGTATTTTCTCTGCATAATAGTTTCATGTATCTTTTTTTTTTTTTTTCCAGAAGATAAAAAAAAAAAGATGTTGTCATTTGCCATGAAATTATATGGGTGAGAAATGCATCTTGGGGTTTGTTTTTTGTCACATTATTGTTCTTTCCTTTTAACAACCATGAGGAACAGTAGCCATGTGAGTTCTGCTCCTCTGCTCTCCTGTAATCTTCCCTTTGATGTAACTAACCAGCAAAAACATATTTCTAATCAAATATACTCTCCCATCCTTAATCAGATCAGCTTTAAAATGCAGATCAATGAGATAAGAAAGAGCTGATTTAATTAGCCCAACCTCAGCAATGTTACAGCATATTCTCATTTACAGAAATAATGGGGAACAAGAAGAAAGAGATTCATCATCATGAAAAGACTGGGGAAGGCAGTGGAAAGCAGGATATTTCCTATGTTAGCAAAGGGTGATTTTCATTCTGGCTAAAAAGCCTACACATTCTTTATGAGCTATTTAAATAACACTTAGGCCTTGTGCTTTGTCCTTTAGCCTAAGGATGAATTTCTTTCACTAAGCAGCAGTACCTCTGGAAATCATCAGTCTGGGGCTTAATTGATGAGCCAGAGACAGCTCCCACCACTTGGTTAATAAAGAAGAGGAAATATGGAAGGCAGAAGCACAGGAATAATGAACATTTATACAGCTGCATGGGAAAAACTCACCCACATCCACTTCACACATCATATGGCTGGTCAGGCACTCTTCATGGAGAGGTAGTGGGCTTTAATGGGAACAACACAGATTCCTCACTTTGCTTCTGCTTTATTGTGTGTGCACATGCAAGTCACTTCACCCCTTGCATATTATTTTGCAGGGGGCTCGGGGTGGTGGGTTTTTTTGTTTTGTTTTCTTCTGCCATCTTGTAAGGATTTAGAATTTTCCATAGGCTAAGCTTCTTCCTTCCCCCACAGGCAGGAACATGCCAGAATGAGGACCCTTGCACAACCAGAACTCTGAAGTTTTGCTGTACAGTTCCCCAAAGAGCAAAGCCAGTGCCAGTTCTAAACTTCCTCTTCCTACTTTGTAGCTTCACAGCAGCAGACCACTACCTTGCCTCCAGCAGCCATAT
>JAAWXA010001058.1:0-12353 GCA_038090715.1 Florisuga fusca | reverse complement strand
TATCATCCCTGTAAAGTGATTTCTAAAGAAAACACTTTTTCTACACTCTAGGAAGATTTCAGGCTTTTGCCATGCAAAAATGCCTTACGATCGCACAGAAGCAAAATGAAAACCTCGAGCTCTTAGAAACTGCTTGAAATCTCTATCTTTGCCCACGTGAAAGTGATCCGCAAAGCACTGTAAACAGAACTTGCAATAAGGTTTGAAGGTGCCACAGCTTTTTATCTCTCTTCTAGGCATTCTTTCCAGACAAATAACAAGGAAAATAGCTTAGAACTTGATGAAATGTTCCAGGGAGAGAGGAATATGGGAATATTATCCCTGTAAAGTCGTTTCTAAAGTGAAAACTTTTTCTACCCTCTGGGAAGATTTCAGGCTTGTGCCATGCAAAAATGCCTTACGATCGCTGCCAGAAACGTCTTGAAATCTCTATCTTTGCCCACGTAGAAGTGATCCGCAAAGCACTATAAACAGAACTTGCAGTAAGGTTTGAAGGTGCCACAGCTTTTTAACTGTCTTCCTCGCATTCTTTCCAGACAAATAACAAGGAAAATAGCTTAGAACTTGATGAAATGTTACAGGGAGAAAGGAATATGGGAATATCATCCATGTAAAGTGATTTCTAAAGTGAAAACTTTTTGTACCCTCTGGGAAGATTTCAGGCTTGTGCCATGCAAAAATGCCTTACGATCGCTGCCAGAAACGTCTTGAAATCTCTATCTTTGCCCACGTGAAAGTGATCCGCAAAGCACTATAAACAGAACTTGCAATAAGGTTTGAAGGTGCCACAGCTTTTTAACTGTCTTCCTCGCATTCTTTCCAGACAAATGACAAGGAAAATAGCTTAGAACTTGATGAAGTGTTCCAGGGAGAGAGGAATATGGGAATATCATCCCTGTAAAGTTGTTTCTAAAGTGAAAACTTTTTCCACTCTCTAGGAAGATTTCAGGCTTTTGCCATGCAAAAGATGCCTTACGATCGCACAGAAGCAAAAAGAAAGCCTCGAGCTCCCAGAAACTTCTTGAAATGTCTAACTTTGCCCACGTGAAAGTGATCCGCAAAGCACTATAAACAGAACTTGCAATAAGGTTTGAAGGTGCCACAGCTTTTTATCTCTCTTCCTCGCATTCTTTCCAGACAAATGACAAGGAAAATAGCTTAGAACTTGATGAAATGTTCCAGGGAGAGAGGAATATGGGAATATCATCCCTGTAAAGTCGTTTCTAAAGTGAGAACTTTTTCTGCCCTCTAGGCAGATTTCAGGCTTTTGCCATGCAAAAGATGCCTTACGATCGCACAGAAGCAAAAAGAAAACCTCGAGCTCCCAGAAACTGCTTGAAATCTCTATCTTTGCCCACGTGAAAGTGATCCGCAAAGCACTGCAAACAGAACTTGCAATAAGGTTTGAAGGTGCCACAGCTTTTTATCTCTCTTCTACGCATTCTTTCCAGACAAATAACAAGGAAAATAGCTTAGAACTTGATGAAGTGTTCCAGGGAGAGAGGAATATGGGAATATCATCCCTGTAAAGTGGTTTCCAATGTGAGAACTTTTTCTGCCCCTAGGCAGATTTCAGGCTTTTGCCATGCAAAAGATGCCTTAAGAACGCACAGAAGCAAAAAGAAAACCTCTAACTCTCAAAAACTGCTTGAAATGTCTAACTTTGCCCACGTGAAAGTGATCCGCAAAGCACTGTAAACAGAACTTGCAATAAGGTTTGAAGGTGCCACAGCTTTTTAACTCTCTTCTAGGCATTCTTTCCAGACAAATAACAAGGAAAATAGCTTAGAACTTGATGAAGTGTTCCAGGGAGAGAGGAATATGGGAATATCATCCCTGTAAAGTGGTTTACAATGTGAGAACTTTTTCTGCCCTCTAGGCAGATTTCAGGCTTTTGCCATGCAAAAGATGCCTTACGAACCCACAGAAGCAAAAAGAAAACCTCTAACTCCCAAAAACTGCTTGAAAATTCTGGCTTTGCCCATGTAAAAGTGATCCCCAAAGCACTATAAACAGAACTTGCAATAAGGTTTGAAGGTGCCACAGCTTTTTAACTGTCTTCCTCGCATTCTTTCGAGACAAATGACAAGGAAAATCGCTTAGAACTTGATGAAATGTTCCAGGGAGAGAGGAATATGGGAATATCATCCCTGTAAAGTCGTTTCTAAAGTGAAAACTTTTTCTGCCCTCTAGGAAGATTTCAGGCTTTTGGCATGCAAAAGATGCCTTAAGAACGCACAGAAGCAAAAAGAAAACCTCTAACTCTCAAAAACTGCTTTGAAATGTCTAATTTTGCCCACGTAGAAGTGATCCGCAAAGCACTATAAACAGAACTTGCAATAAGGTTTGAAGGTGCCACAGCTTTTTATCTCTCTTCTAGGCATTCTTTCCAGACAAATAACAAGGAAAATAGCTTAGAACTTGAAGAAATGTTACAGGGAGAAAGGAATATGGGAATATCATCCATGTAAAGTGATTTCTAAAGTGAAAACTTTTTCTACCCTCTGGGAAGATTTCAGGCTTGTGCCATGCAAAAATGCCTTACGATCGCTGCCAGAAACGTCTTGAAATCTCTATCTTTGCCCACGTAGAAGTGATCCGCAAAGCACTGTAAACAGAACTTGCAATAAGGTTTGAAGGTGCCACAGCTTTTTAACTCTCTTCTAGGCATTCTTTCCAGACAAATGACAAGGAAAATAGCTTAGAACTTGATGAAATGTTGCAGGGAGAAAGGAATATGGGAATATCATCCCTGTAAAGTCGTTTCTAAAGTGAGAACTTTTTCTGCCCTCTAGGCAGATTTCAGGCTTTTGCCATGCAAAAGGTGCCTTACGAACGCACAGAAGCAAAAAGTAAAGCTCTAACAAACAAAAACTGCTTTGAAATGTTTAATTTTGCCCACGTAGAAGTGATCCGCAAAGCACTATAAACAGAACTTGCAATAAGGTTTGAAGGTGCCACAGCTTTTTATCTCTCTTCTAGGCATTCTTTCCAGACAAATAACAAGGAAAATAGCTTAGAACTTGATGAAATGTTCCAGGGAGAGAGGAATATGGGAATATCATCCCTGTAAAGTCGTTTCTAAAGTGAAAACTTTTTCTGCCCTCTGGGCAGATTTCAGGCTTTTGCCATGCAAAAATGCCTTACGATCGCTGCCAGAAACGTCTTGAAATCTCTATCTTTGCCCACGTGAAAGTGATCCGCAAAGCACTGTAAACAGAACTTGCAATAAGGTTTGAAGGTGCCACAGCTTTTTAACTGTCTTCCTCGCATTCTTTCCAGACAAATGACAAGGAAAATAGCTTAGAACTTGATGAAGTGTTCCAGGGAGAAAGGAATATGGGAATATCATCCCTGTAAAGTCGTTTCTGAAGTGAGAACTTTTTTTGCCCTCTAGGCAGATTTCAGGCTTTTGCCATGCAAAAGATGCCTTACGAACGCACAGAAGCAAAAAGTAAACCTCTAACTCCCAAAAACTGCTTTGAAATGTCTAACTTTGCCCACGTGAAAGTGATCCGCAAAGCACTATAAACAGAACTTGCAATAAGGTTTGAAGGTGCCACAGCTTTTTATCTCTCTTCTAGGCATTCTTTCCAGACAAATGACAAGGAAAATAGCTTAGAACTTGATGAAATGTTCCAGGGAGAGAGGAATATGGGAATATCATCCCTGTACAGTCGTTTCTAAAGTGAACGCTTTTTTTGCCCTCTAGGCAGATTTGAGGCTTTTGCCATGCAAAAGATGCCTTACGAACGCACAGAAGTAAAAAGTAAACCTCTAACTCTCAAAAACTGCTTTGAAATGTCTAATTTTGCCCACGTAGAAGTGATCCGCAAAGCACTATAAACAGAACTTGCAATAAGGTTTGAAGGTGCCACAGCTTTTTATCTCTCTTCTAGTCTATTTTTTCCAGACAAATAACAAGGAAAATAGCTTAGAACTTGATGAAATGTTCCAGGGAGTGAGGAATATGGGAATATCATACCTGTAAAGTGATTTCTAAAGTGAAAACTTTTTCTGCCCTCTAGGCAGATTTCAGGCTTTTGCCATGCAAAAGATGCCTTACGATCGCACAGAAGCAAAAAGAAAACCTCGAGCTCCCAGAAACTGCTTGAAATGTCTAACTTTGCCCACGTGAAAGTGATCCGCAAAGCACTATAAACAGAACTTGCAATAAGGTTTGAAGGTGCCACAGCTTTTTATCTCTCTTCCTCGCATTCTTTCCAGACAAATGACAAGGAAAATAGCTTAGAACTTGATGAAATGTTCCAGGGAGAGAGGAATATGGGAATATCATCCCTGTAAAGTCGTTTCTAAAGTGAAAACTTTTTCTGCCCTCTAGGCAGATTTCAGGCTTTTGCCATGCAAAAGATGCCTTAAGAACGCTCAGAAGCAAAAAGAAAACCTCGAGCTCCCAGAAACTGCTTGAAATGTCTAACTTTGCCCACGTGAAAGTGATCCGCAAAGCACTGTAAACAGAACTTGCAATAAGGTTTGAAGGTGCCACAGCTTTTTATCTCTCTTCTACGCATTCTTTCCAGACAAATAACAAGGAAAATAGCTTAGAACTTGATGAAGTGTTCCAGGGAGAGAGGAATATGGGAATATCATCCCTGTAAAGTGGTTTCTAAAGTGAGAACTTTTTCTGACCTCTAGGCAGATTTCAGGCTTTTGCCATGCAAAAGATGCCTTAAAAACGCACAGAAGCAAAAAGAAAACCCCTTGCTCTTAGAAACTGCTTGAACATTCTGACCTTGCCCACATAGAAGTGATCCGCAAAGCACTGTAAACAGAACTTGCAATAAGGTTTGAAGGTGCCACAGCTTTTTAACTCTCTTCTAGGCATTCTTTCCAGACAAATGACAAGGAAAATAGCTTAGAACTTTATGAAGTGTTCCAGGGAGAGAGGAATATGGGAATATCATCCCTGTAAAGTCGTTTCTAAAGTGAGAACTTTTTCTGCGCTCTAGGCAGATTTCAGGCTTTTGCCATGCAAAAGATGCCTTAAGAACGCTCAGAAGCAAAAAGGAAAACCTCTAACTCTCAAAAACTGCTTGAACATTCTGACCTTGCCCACGTAGAAGTGATCCGCAAAGCACTATAAACAGAACTTGCAATAAGGTTTGAAGGTGCCACAGCTTTTTAACTGTCTTCCTAGCATTCTTTCCAGACAAATGACAAGGAAAATAGCTTAGAACTTGATGAAGTGTTCCAGGGAGAGAGGAATATGGGAATATCATCCCTGTAAAGTCGTTTCTAAAGTGAGAACTTTTTCTGCCCTCTAGGCAGATTTCAGGCTTTTGCCATGCAAAAGATGCCTTAAGAACGCTCAGAAGCAAAAAGAAAACCTCGAGCTCCCAGAAACTGCTTGAAATGTCTAACTTTGCCCACGTGAAAGTGATCCGCAAAGCACTATAAACAGAACTTGCAATAAGGTTTGAAGGTGCCACAGCTTTTTAACTCTCTTCTCGGCTTTCTTTCCAGACAAATAACAAGGAAAATAGCTTAGAACTTGATGAAATGTTCCAGGGAGAGAGGAATATGGGAATATCATCCCTGTAAAGTGATTTCTAAAGTGAGAACTTTTTCTGCCCTCTAGGCAGATTTCAGGCTTTTGCCATGCAAAAGATGCCTTAAGAACGCTCAGAAGCAAAAAGTAAAGCTCTAACTCTCAAAAACTGCTTGAAATGTTTACTTTGCCCACGTAGAAGTGATCCGCAAAGCACTGTAAACAGAACTTGCAATAAGGTTTGAAGGTGCCACAGCTTTTTAACTGTCTTCTCGCTTTCTTTCCGGACAAATGACAAGGAAAATAGCTTAGAACTTGATGAAATGTTGCAGGGAGAAAGGAATATGGGAATATCATCCCTGTAAAGTCGTTTCTAAAGTGAAAACTCTTTCTGCCCTCTAGTC
This sequence comes from Florisuga fusca, assembly GCA_038090715.1. NCBI lineage: Eukaryota > Metazoa > Chordata > Aves > Apodiformes > Trochilidae > Florisuga > Florisuga fusca. The sequence continues at coordinate 6,440 of JAAWXA010001058.1, read as the reverse complement.
AGATTTGAGGCTTTTGCCATGCAAAAATGCCTTACGATCGCACAGAAGCAAAAAGAAAACCTCGAGCTCCCAGAAACTGCTTGAAATCTCTAACTTTGCCCACATAGAAGTGATCCGCAAAGCACTATAAACAGAACTTGCAATAAGGTTTGAAGGTGCCACAGCTTTTTATCTCTCTTCTAGGCATTCTTTCCAGACAAATAACAAGGAAAATAGCTTAGAACTTGATGAAATGTTACAGGGAGAAAGGAATATGGGAATATCATCCATGTAAAGTGATTTCTAAAGTGAAAACTTTTTCTACCCTCTGGGAAGATTTCAGGCTTGTGCCATGCAAAAATGCCTTACGATCGCTGCCAGAAACGTCTTGAAATCTCTATCTTGGAAAGAATGCCTAGAAGTGATCCGCAAAGCACTATAAACAGAACTTGCAATAAGGTTTGAAGGTGCCACAGCTTTTTATCTCTCTTCTAGGCATTCTTTCCAGACAAATAACAAGGAAAATCGCTTAGAACTTGATGAAATGTTCCAGGGAGAGAGGAATATGGGAATATCATCCCTGTAAAGTCGTTTCTGAAGTGAGAACTTTTTCTGCCCTCTAGGCAGATTTCAGGCTTTTGCCATGCAAAAGATGCCTTAAGAACGCACAGAAGCAAAAAGAAAACCCCTTGCTCTGAGAAACTGCTATAAAAGTCTGACTTTGCCCACGTAAAAGTGATCCGCAAAGCACTATAAACAGAACTTGCAATAAGGTTTGAAGGTGCCACAGCTTTTTAACTCTCTTCTAGGCATTCTTTCCAAACAAATAACAAGGAAAATAGCTTAGAACTTGATGAAATGTTGCAGGGAGAAAGGAATTTGGGAATATCATCCCTGTAAAGAGATTTCTAAAGTGAACACTTTTTCCACTCTCTAGGAAGATTTCAGGATTTTGCCATGCAAAAGATGCCTTACGATCGCACAGAAGCAAAAAGAAAACCTCTAGCTCTCAGAAACTGTTTGAAATGTCTAACTTTGCCCACGTAAAAGTGATCCGCAAAGCACTGTAAACAGAACTTGCAATAAGGTTTGAAGGTGCCACAGCTTTTTATCTCTCTTCTAGGCATTCTTTCCAGACAAATAACAAGGAAAATAGCTTAGAACTTGATGAAGTGTTCCAGGGAGAAAGGAATATGGGAATATCATCCATGTAAAGTGATTTCTAAAGTGAAAACTTTTTCTGCCCTCTGGGCAGATTTCAGGCTTGTGCCATGCAAAAATGCCTTACGATCGCTGCCAGAAACGTCTTGAAATCTCTATCTTTGCCCACGTAGAAGTGATCCGCAAAGCACTGTAAACAGAACTTGCAATAAGGTTTGAAGGTGCCACAGCTTTTTAACTGTCTTCCTCGCATTCTTTCCAGACAAATAACGAAGAAAATAGCTTAGAACTTGATGAAATGTTCCAGGGAGAGAGGAATATGGGAATATCATCCCTGTAAAGTCGTTTCTAAAGTGAAAACTTTTTCTGCCCTCTAGGCAGATTTCAGGCTTTTGCCATGCAAAAGATGCCTTAAGAATGCTCAGAAGCAAAAAGAAAACCTCGAGCTCCCAGAAACTGCTTGAAATGTCTAACTTTGCCCACGTGAAAGTGATCCGCAAAGCACTATAAACAGAACTTGCAATAAGGATTGAAGGTGCCACAGCTTTTTATCTCTCTTCTAGGCCATTCTTTCCAGACAAATAACAAGGAAAATAGCTTAGAACTTGATGAAATGTTCCAGGGAGAGAGGAATATAAACCATTCTTTACAGGGTAAACTTTTACGTCTAGATGTGTATAAGACTATTTTCTTCTACCTGTAGATCTAAAAAAAAATTCAATTCTGAAATAATCAGAATATATTTCTTCTATTTTTTCTTTCCATCCCAACAGATGGAGGAGTTTGATGGTTGCGTTTTGGTGATTAAAGAGCTGGAGTTGTCATGGGAGAGGCTGTGTCACTGCAGCTCCTCCAGGAGGTGACTGCAGGCCCTGAAGCACCGTAAGGTTCCTCCCGTAGGTCCCTCAAGATCCCTCCTGGGGGCACCTCAAGGACCGTCTGGGTTAATTTTGGGTTGGATTGAAGGGTTTCTGGGTGCCAAACCCAAGAAGGAGTTATGTTATGGGTTAATTTTGGGTTGGATTGAGGTGTTTCTGGGTGCCAAACCCAAGAAGGAATTATGTTATGGGTTAATTTTGGGTTGGATTGAAGGGTTTCTGGGTGCCAAACCCAAGAAGGAATTATGTTATGTTATGGGAATGAGAGAAAGACTCCGATTGGGGTTGAATTCTTTTTTTCTAACTTTAGGGTCTTTTCCCTCGAACTCAATCACCTCCCCACCCCACGTTGGGACCCAAATCTTTTTGGGGGAGGTTTTGGGGGTCCTGATGTGAATTTGGGGAGGGGTCTCAGAGCCCCTTGAGAGTCTCAAGATGAATTCTGGGTCATATTCAGGAATCTCAGCCCCTTCCAGAGTCTTTTTTTCCACTTCTAGAGCCTTTTTATTGAACTTTACCACCTCCCACCCCCACGTTGGGCCCTGAATCTCCCTAGAGGAGTTTTTGGGGGTCCCGATTTGAATTTGGGGAGGGGTCTCAGAGTATTTTGTGGGTCTAAAGATGAATTTCAGGTCTCTCAGCCCCTTCCAGAGTCTTTTTTTCCAGTGTTGGAACCTTTTCTTTCAACTCCACCACCTCTCAGCCCCACATTAGGCCCCGAATCTCCCTGGGGGAGGTTTTGGGGGTCCAGATTTTAATTTGGGGAGGGTGTCTCAGAGCGTTTTGAGCGTCTCAAGATGAATTTCAGGTCTCTCAGCCTCTTCCAGAGTTTTTTTTTTCCACTTTTAGGGTCTTCTTTTTTCATTCACCACCTCCCAGCCCTACGTTGGGCCCTGAATCTCCCCAGCGGAGGTTTTGGGGGGTCCCAAATTGAATTTGGGGAAGGGTCTCAGACCATTTTGAGGGTCTAAAGATGAATTTTGGGTCATATTCAGGAATCTCAGCCCCTTCCAGAGTCTTTTTCTTTCACTTTTAGAGCCTTTTTATTGAACTTTACCACCTCCCAGCCCCACGTTTGGGCCGAATCTCCCTAGAGGAGTTTTTGGGTGTCCCGATTTGAATTTGGGGAGGGGTCTCAGAGTGTTTTGTGGGTCTCAAGATGAATTTTGGGTCTCTCAGCCCCTTCCAGAGTTTTTTTTCCACTTTTGGATCCTTTTCTTTCAACTCCACCACCTCTCAGCCCCACATTAGGCCCCGAATCTCCCTGGGGGAGGTTTTGGGGGTCCAGATTTTAATTTGGGGAGGGTGTCTCAGAGCGTTTTGAGCGTCTCAAGATGAATTTTGGGTCATATTCAGGGATCTCAGCCCCTTCCAGAATTTTTTTCCCACCTTTAGAGTCTTTTTTTCTAACTTGAGGGTCTTTTCCCTCCAACTCCACGACCTCCCAGCCCCACGTTGGGCCCCGAATCTCCCAGGGGGAGTTTTTGGGGGTCCCGATTACAATTAGGGGAGGGGTCTCAGAACATTTTGAGGGTCTCAAGATGAATTTCAGGTCTCTCAGCCTCTTCCAGAGTTTTTTTTTTCCACTTTTAGGGTCTTCTTTTTTCATTCACCACCTCCCAGCCCCACGTTGGGCCCTGAATCTCCCCAGCGGAGGTTTTGGGGGGTCCCAAATTGAATTTGGGGAAGGGTCTCAGACCATTTTGAGGGTCTAAAGATGAATTTTGGGTCATATTCAGGAATCTCAGCCCCTTCCAGAGTCTTTTTCTTTCACTTTTAGAGCCTTTTTATTGAACTTTACCACCTCCCACCCCCACGTTGGGCCCCAAATCTCCCCAGGGGAATTTTTGGGGTCTCGATTTCAATTTGGGGAGGGGTCTCAGAGCGTTTTGAGGGTCTAAAGATGACTTTCAGGTCTCTCAGCCTCTTCCAGAGTCTTTTTTTTTCACTTTTAAAGACTTTAATTTTAACTTCACCACCTCCCAGCCCCACGTTGCCCATATAAAAGTGATCCCCAAAGCACTATAAACAGAACTTGCAATAAGGTTTGAAGGTGCCACAGCTTTTTATCTCTCTTCTAGGCATTCTTTCCAGACAAATAACAAGGAAAATAGCTTAGAACTTGATGAAATGTTCCAGGGAGAGAGGAATATGGGAATATCATCCCTGTAAAGTGGTTTCTAAAGTGAACACTTTTTCCACTCTCTAGGAAGATTTCAGGCTTTTGCCATGCAAAAGATGCCTTACGATCGCACAGAAGCAAAAAGAAAGCCTCGAGCTCCCAGAAACTGCTTGAACATTCTGACCTTGCCCACGTAGAATTGATCCGCAAAGCACTGTAAACAGAACTTGCAATAAGGTTTGAAGGTGCCACAGCTTTTTATCTGTCTTCCTCGGCATTCTTTCCAGACAAATACAAGGAAAATAGCTTAGAACTTGATGAAATGTTCCAGGGAGAGAGGAATATGGGAATATCATCCCTGTAAAGTCGTTTCTAAAGTGAAAACTTTTTCTGCCCTCTAGGCAGATTTCAGGCTTTTGCCATGCAAAAGATGCCTTAAGAACGCTCAGAAGCAAAAAGGAAAACCTCTAACTCTCAAAAACTGCTTGAACATTCTGACCTTGCCCACGTAGAAGTGATCCACAAAGCACTATAAACAGAACTTGCAATAAGGTTTGAAGGTGCCACAGCTGTTTAACTGTCTTCCTCGCATTCTTTCCAGACAAATGACAAGGAAAATCGCTTAGAACTTGATGAAATGTTCCAGGGAGAAAGGAATATGGGAATATCATCCCTGTAAAGTGGTTTCCAATGTGAGAACTTTTTCTACCCCTAGGCAGAATTCAGGCTTTTGCCATGCAAAAGATGCCTTAAGAACGCACAGAAGCAAAAAGGAAAACTCGAGCTCCCAGAAACTGCTTGAAATGTCTAACTTTGCCCACGTGAAAGTGATCCGCAAAGCACTATAAACAGAACTTGCAATAAGGTTTGAAGGTGCCACAGCTTTTTATCTCTCTTCTAGGCATTCTTTCCAGACAAATAACGAAGAAAATAGCTTAGAACTTGATGAAATGTTCCAGGGAGAGAGGAATATAAACCATTCTTTACAGGGTAAACTTTTACGTCTTTCCACATTCCTATTTTCTTCTACCTGTAGATCTAAAGAAAAATTCAATTCTGAAATAATCAGAATATATTTCTTCTATTTTTTCTTTCCATCCCAACAGATGGAGGAGTTTGATGGTTGCGTTTTGGTGATTAAAGAGCTGGAGTTGTCATGGGAGAGGCTGTGTCACTGCAGCTCCTCCAGGAGGTGACTGCAGGCCCTGAAGCACCGTAAGGTTCCTCCCGTAGGTCCCTCAAGATCCCTCCTGGGGGCACCTCAAGGACCGTCTGGGTTAATTTTGGGTTGGATTGAAGGATTTCTGGGTGCCAAACCCAAGAAGGAGTTATGTTATGGGTTAATTTTAGGTTGGATGAAGGATTTCTGGATGCCAAACCCAAGAAGGTATTATGTTATGGGTTAATTTTAGGTTGGATGAAGGATTTCTGGGTGCCAAACCCAAGAAGGAATTATGTTATGGGTTAATTTTGGGTTGGATTGAAGGGTTTCTGGGTGCCAAACCCAAGAAGGAGTTATGTTATGGGTTAATTTTTGGTTGGATGAGGTATTTCTGGGTGCCAAACCCAAGAAGGTATTATGTTATGGGTTAATTTTGGGTTGGATGAAGGATTTCTGGGTGCCAAACCCAAGAAGGAATTATGTATGTTATGTTATGGGAATGAGAGAAAGACTCCGATTGGGGTTGAATTCTTTTTTTCTAACTTTAGGGTCTTTTCCCTCCAACTCAACCACCTCCCCACCCCACGTTGGGACCCAAATCTTTTTGGGGGAGGTTTTGGGGGTCCTGATGTGAATTTGAGGAGGGGTCTCAGAGCCCCTTGAGAGTCTCAAGATGAATTCTGGGTCATATTCAGGAATCTCAGCCACTTCCAGAGTCTTTTTTTCCACTTTTAGAGCCTTTTTATTGAACTTTACCACCTCCCAGCCCCACGTTTGGGCCGAATCTCCCTAGAGGAGTTTTTGGGTGTCCCGATTTCAATTTGGGGAGGGGTCTCAGAGTGTTTTGTGGGTCTAAAGATGAATTTCAGGTCTCTCAGCCCCTTCCAGAGTCTTTTTTTCCACTGTTGGAACCTTTTCTTTCAACTCCACCACCTCTCAGCCCCACATTAGGCCCCGAATCTCCCTGGGGGAGGTTTTGGGGGTCCAGATTTTAATTTGGGGAGGGTGTCTCAGAGCGTTTTGAGCGTCTCAAGATGAATTTTGGGTCATATTCAGGGATCTCAGCCCCTTCCAGAATTTTTTCCCCACCTTTAGAGTCTTTTTTTCTAACTTGAGGGTCTTTTCCCTCCAACTCCAC
>JAAWXA010001047.1:1362-12628 GCA_038090715.1 Florisuga fusca | reverse complement strand
CAGCCCCGGCGTCCCGTGGAGCTCTCAGACCCTGGGGCTGCTCAAAAAGGCTCCAAAAACCCCGATCAGAGCAGAGGGCACTGGGGGGGTGGGAGAGAGGAAGGGGACAAAGTCACAGGGAGCTCTGACACCTCCTGCTCCACAGCTGGGGGACACACGTGTCCCCACGAGGCCCCATGTCCCCAGGGGGCTTGGTGGCCTCCCCAGGTGCTCTGTGTTCCTTCCTCTGTGCTCCTGGGGCTGGTGGCACTCGTGTTCCTGGGGCTGGTGACATTTGTGTTCCCCACTCTTATGTTCCTGGGTCTGGTGGCACTCGTGTTCCTTGTTTTGGTGACACTTGCGTTCCTTGGATTTGGTGGCATTTATGTTCCTTGGTAACATGTGTGTTCCTTGGTTCATGTTCCTTGTCTGGTGACACTTGTGTTCCACACCTCGTGTTCTTGGATCTGGTGACACTCGTGTTCCTGGGTTTAGTGACATTTCATGTTCCTCACCTTGTGTTCCTTGTTTTGGTGACATTTGTGTTCCTGGGTTTGGTGACACTCGTGTTCCTCACATGTTCCTTGTTTTGGTGACACTCGTGTTCCTGGGTTTATGTTCCTTGGATTTGGTGACATTTATGTTCCTGGGTTTAGTGACATTCATGTTCCTTACCTCGTGTTCCTTGTTTTGGTGACATGTGTGTTCCTTGGTTCATGTTCCTTGTCTGGTGACACTCGTGTTCCTCACATGTTCCTGGGTCTGGTGCCACTCGTGTTCCTTGGTGACATGTGTGTTCCTTAGTTCATGTTCCTTGTCTGGTGACACTCGTGTTTCCCACTCTATGTTCCTGGGTCTGGTGACACTCGTGTTCCTGGGTTTATGTTCCTTGTTTTATTGACACTCGTGTTCCTGGGTTTTAGTGACATTTCATGTTCCTCACCTCGTGTTCCTTGTTTTGGTGACATTTGTGTTCCCGGGTTTAGTGACATTCATGTTCCTCACGTTCCTGGGTTTGGTGACACTCGTGTTCCTGGGTTTATGTTCCTTGGATTTGGTGGCATTTGTGTTCCTTGTTTTGGTGACTCTCATGTTCCTTAGTTCGTGTTCCTTGGTTCATGTTCCTTGTCTGGTGACACTCGTGTTCCCCACTCTATGTTCCTGCATCTGGTGACACTCGTGTTCCTGGGTTTATGTTCCTTGGATTTGGTGACACTCGTGTTCCTTGGTGACATGTGTGTTCCTGGGTTTATGTTCCTTGTTTGGGTGACATTTGTGTTCCTGGGTCTAGTGACACTCGTGTTCCTCACTTTATGTTCCTTGTTTTGGTGACACTCGTGTTCCTGGGTTTAGTGACATTTCATGTTCCTTACCTTGTGTTCCTTGGATTTGGTGACATGCGTGTTCCTTGGTTCATGTTCCTTGCTTTATGATCCTCTGTCTGGTGACACTCGTGTTCCACACCTCGTGTTCCTTGGCTTGGTGACATTTGTGTTCCTTGACTTATGTTCCTTGTTTTGGTGACACTCATGTTCCCCATTCTATGTTCCTTGGTCTGGTGACACTTCTGTTCCTCACCTCGTGTTCCTTGGTTTGGTGACGTGTGTTCCTGGGTTTAGTGACACTCGTGTTCCTCACATGTTCCTGGTTTGGTGACACTCGTGTTCCTTGGTGACATGTGTGTTCCTTGGTTCATGTTCCTTGGTTTATGATCCTCTGTCTGGTGACACTCGTGTTCCTCACCTTGTGTTCCTTGTTTTGGTGACATTCGTGTTCCCCATTTTATGTTTCTGGGTCTGGTGGCACTTGTGTTCCTCATCTTGTGCTCCTGGGTCTGGTGACATTTGTGTTCCCCAGTCTATGTTCCTGGGTTTATGTTCCTTGGATTTGGTGGCACTTGTACTCCTGGGTCTGGTGACACTTGTGTTCCTCGGCTTGGTGACATGTGTGTTCCTTGATTTATGTTCCTTGTTTTGGTGACATTTGTGTTCCTGGGTCTGGTGACACTCGTGTTCCTTGGTGACATGTGTGTTCCTTGGTTTATGACCCTCTGTCTGGTGACATTCGTGTTCCTCACCTCATGTTCCTGGGTCTGGTGACACTCGTGTTCCCCATTCTATGTTCCTGGGTCTGGTGACATTTGTGTTCTTGGGTCTGGTGACACTCGTGTTCCTGGGTCTAGTGACATTTCATGTTCCTCACCTCGTGTTCCTGGGTCTGGTGGCATTTGTGTTCCTTGGCTTGGTGACNGCCTCCCCCCCCCTCTCTTACCCTGGGAGGGTGGGAGGTGGCACCCACCAACCACCGCCAGCCCCGGCGTCCCGTGGAGCTCTCAGACCCTGGGGCTGCTCAAAAAGGCTCCAAAAACCCCGATCAGAGCAGAGGGCACTGGGGGGGTGGGAGAGAGGAAGGGGACAAAGTCACAGGGAGCTCTGACACCTCCTGCTCCACAGCTGGGGGACACACGTGTCCCCACGAGGCCCGATGTCCCCAAGGGGCTTGGTGGCCTCCCCAGGTGCTCTGTGTTCCTTCCTCTGTGCTCCTGGGGCTGGTGCCACTCGTGTTCCTTGGTGACATGTGTGTTCCTTGGTTCATGTTCCTTGGTTTATGATCCTCTGTCTGGTGGCACTCGTGTTCCTTGGCTTGGTGACATGTGTTCCTTGGTTCATGTTCCTTGTTTTGCTGACACTCGTGTTCCCCACTCTATGTTCCTGGGTCTGGTGACACTCGTGTTCCTTGGTTTAGTGACATTCGTGTTCCTCACATGTTCCTGGGTCTGGTGACACTTATGTTCCTTGTTTTGGTGGCATTTGTGTTCCCCATTCTATGTTCCTTGGTCTGGTGACATCTGTGTTCTTGGCTCTGGTGGCACTCGTGTTCCTGGGTTTGGTGACACTCGTGTTCCCTACCTTGTGTTCCTTGGATTTGGTGACATGTGTGTTCCTTGCTTTATGATCCTCTGTCTGGTGACACTCGTGTTCCTTGGCTTGGTGACATTTGTGTTCCTTGACTTATGTTCCTTGTTTTGGTGACACTCGTGTTCCCCATTCTATGTTCCTTGGTCTGGTGACACTTCTGTTCCTCACCTCGTGTTCCATGTTTTGGTGACATTTGTGTTCCTGGGTTTAGTGACACTCGTGTTCCTCACATGTTCCTGGTTTGGTGACACTCGTGTTCCTTGGTGACATGTGTGTTCCTTGCTTCATGTTCCTTGGTTTATGATCCTCTGTCTGGTGACACTCGTGTTCCTCACCTTGTGTTCCTTGTTTTGGTGACATTCGTGTTCCCCATTTTATGTTTCTGGGTCTGGTGGCACTTGTGTTCCTCATCTTGTGCTCCTTGGTCTGGTGACATTTGTGTTCCCCAGTCTATGTTCCTGGGTTTATGTTCCTTGGATTTGGTGGCACTTGTACTCCTGGGTCTGGTGACACTCGTGTTCCTCGGCTTGGTGACATGTGTGTTCCTTGATTTATGTTCCTTGTTTTGGTGACATTTGTGTTCCTTGGTCTGGTGACACTCGTGTTCCTTGGTGACATGTGTGTTCCTTGGTTTATGACCCTCTGTCTGGTGACATTCGTGTTCCTCACCTCATGTTCCTGGGTCTGGTGACACTCGTGTTCCCCATTCTATGTTCCTGGGTCTGGTGACATTTGTGTTCTTGGGTCTGGTGACACTCGTGTTCCTGGGTCTAGTGACATTTCATGTTCCTCACCTCGTGTTCCTGGGTCTGGTGGCATTTGTGTTCCTTGGCTTGGTGACACTTGTGTGTTCCTTGATTTGTGTTCCTTGTTTTGGTGACATTCATGTTCCTCACCTTGTGTTCCTGGCTCTGGTGACACTTGTGTTCTTTGGTCTGGTGACATTTGTGTTCCCCATTCTGTGTTCCTGGGTCTGGTGGCACTTGTGTTCCTCACCTCATGTTCCTGAGTCTGGTGACATTTGTGTTCCTCACCTTGTGTTCCTTGGCTTGGTGACACTCGTGTCCCTTGTTTTGGTGGCATTTGTGTTCCCCATTCTATGTTCTTGGCTCTGGTGGCACTCGTGTTCCTGGGTTTGGTGACACTCGTGTTCCCCACTCTTATGTTCCTTGTTTTGGTGACATTTGTGCATTTGTGTTCCTTGGTCTGGTGACACTCGTGTTCCACACCTCATGTTCCTGGCTCTGGTGACACTTGTGTTCCTTGTTTTGGTGACATTTGTGTTCCTTGATTTGTGTTCCTTGTTTTGGTGACACTCGTGTTCCTCACTTTATGTTCCCTGGCTTGATGACACTCGTGTTCTTTGGTCTGGTGACATTTGTGTTCCTGGGTTTATGTTCCTTGGCTTGGTGACACTCGTGTTCCTTGGTGACATGTGTGTTCCTTGGTTTATGATCCTCTGTCTGGTGGCACTCGTGTTCCTTGGCTTGGTGACATCTGTGTTCCTTGATTTGTGTTCCCTGTTTTGGTGACACTCGTGTTCCTGGGTTTAGTGACATTCATGTTCCTCACCTCGTGTTCCTTGGTCTGGTAACACTCGTGTTCCTGGCACTCGTGTTCCTGGGTTTATGTTCCTTGGATTTGGTGACATTTGTGTTCCTTGTTTTGGTGACACTCGTGTTCCTTGGTGACATGTGTGGTTGGTTCATGTTCCTTTCTGGTGACACTCGTGTTCCACACCTCGTGTTCCTGGGTTTATGTTCCTGGGTCTGGTGACACTCGTGTTCCTTGTTTTGGTGACACTTGTGTGTTCCCTGGTTTATGTTGTGACATTTCTGTTACTCACCTCGTGTTCCTTGGTCTGGTGACACTCATGTTCCTCACTTTATGTTCTTTGGCTTGGTGACACTCATGTTCCTTGGTGACATGTGTGTTCCTTGGTTCATGTTCTTTGTCTGGTGACACTCGTGTTCCCCATTCTATGTTTCTGGGTCTGGTGACATCTGTTCCTGGGTCTGGTGGCAGTCGTGTCCCTTGTGTTGGTGACACTTGTGTGTTCCTTGGTTTATGTTGTGACATTTCTGTTCCTCACCTTGTGTTCCTTGGCTTGGTGACATTTGTGTTCCTTGATTTGTGTTGTTTTGGTGGCATTTGTGTTCCTTGGTCTGGTGACACTCAAGTTCCTGGGTTTATGGTTCCTGGGTCTGGTGACACTCGTGTTCCTTGGTGACATGTGTGTTCCTTGGTTCATGTTCCTTGGTTTATGACCCTCTGTCTGGTGACACTCGTGTTCCCCACTCTATGTTCCTTGGTCTGGTGACACTTGTGTTCTTGGATCTGGTGACATTTGTGTTCCTGGGTTTAGTAACATTCGTGTTCCTCACATGTTCCTGGGTCTGGTGACACTCGAGTTCCCCATTCTATGTTCCTGTGTCTGATGACATCTGTGTTCGTGGATCTGGTGGCACTTGTGTTCCTGGGTTTAGTGACATTCGTGTTCCTCACCTCGTGTTCCTTGTTTTGGTGACATTTATGTTCCTTGTCTGGTGACACTCGTGTTCCACACCTCGTGTTCCTGGGTCTGGTGACATTTGTGTTCCTCGGCTTGGTGACATGTGTGTTCCTTGAGTTGTGTTCCTTGTTTTGGTGACATTTGTGTTCCTGGGTCTGGTGACACTCGTGTTCCCCACTCTATGTTCCTTGGTTTGCTGACACTCGTGTTCCTGGGTTTATGTTCCTTGTTTTGGTGACCTTTGTGTTCCTGGGTCTGGTGACACTTGTGTGTTCCTTGGTTTATGTTGTGACATTTCTGTTACTCACCTCGTGGTCCTGGATCTGATGATACTCGTGTTCCTCACTTTATGTTCCTGGGTCTGGTGACAATTGTGTTCCTTGTTTTGGTGACATTTGTGTTCCTGGGTTTATGTTCCTGGGTCTGGTGACACTCGTGTTCCCCACTCTATGTTCCTGGCTCTGGTGACATCTGTGTTCCTTGGATCTGGTGACATTTGTGTTCCTTGGATTTGGTGCCACTCGTGTTCCTTGGTGACATGTGTGTTCCTTGGTTCATGTTCCTTGGTTTCTGATCCTCTGTCTGGTGACACTCGTGTTCCACACTCTATGTTCTTGGATCTGGTGACATTCATGTTCCTGGGTTTAGTGACACTGGTGTTCCTCACCTTGTGTTCCTTGGCTTGGTGGCATTTGTGTTCCTCACATGTTCCTGGGTCTGGTGACACTTGTGTGTTCCCTGGTTTATGTTGTGACATTTCTGTTACTCGCCTCGTGGTCCTCAGTCTGGTGACATTTGTGTTCTTGGATCTGGTGACACTTGTGTTCTTTGGTCTGGTGACATTTGTGTTCCCCATTCTGTGTTCTTGGATCTGGTGACACTTGTGTTCCTGGGTTTATGTTCCTTGTTTTGGTGGCATTTGTGTTCCCTGGTTTATGTTGTGACATTTCTGTTACTCACCTCGTGTTCCTTGGTCTGGTGACACTCGTGTTCCATGTTTTGGTGACATTTGTGTTCCTGGGTTTAGTGACACTCGTGTTCCTCACATGTTCCTGGGTCTGGTGACACTTGTGTTCCCTGGTTTGGTGACACTCAAGTTCCTGGGTTTACGTTCCTTGGATTTGGTGACACTCGTGTTCCTTGGTGACATGTGTGTTCCTTGGTTCATGTTCCTTGTCTGGTGACACTCGTGTTCCACACCTCGTGTTCCTGGGTCTGGTGACATTTGTGTTCCTTGGTGACATGTGTGTTCCTTGATTTATGTTCCTTGTTTTGGTGACACTTGTGTTCCCCATTCTATGTTCCTTGGTCTGGTGACACTCGTGTTCCTGGGTTTAGTGACATTTCATGTTCCTCACCTTGTGTTCCTGGGTCTGGTGGCACTTGTGTTCGCGGGTTTATGTTGTGACATTTCTGTTACTCACCTTGTGGTCCTCGGTCTGGTGACATTTGTGTTCCTTGGTCTGGTGACACTCATGTCCCTCACTTTGTTCCTTGGCTTGGTGACACTCGTGTTCCTGGGTTTATGTTCCTTGGATTTGGTGACATTTGTGTTCCCCACTTTCTGTTCCTTGGTCTGGTGGCGTTTGTGTTCCTGGGTCTGGTGCCACTCGTGTTCCTTGGTGACATGTGTGTCCCTTGGTTCATGTTCCTTGGTTTATGATCCTCTGTCTGGTGACACTCGTGTTCCCCACTCTTATGTTCCTTGGTCTGGTGACATCTGTGTTCTTGGGTCTGGTGACACTTGTGTTCCTTGGCTTGGTGACGTGTGTTCTTTGATATATGTTCCTGGTTTTGGTGACACTCGTGTTCCTGGGTTTATGTTCCTTGTTTTGGTGACCCTTGTGTGTTCCCTGGTTTATGTTGTGACATTTCTGTTACTCACCTCGTGGTCCTGGGTCTGGTGACACTCGTGTTCCTCACTTTATGTTCCTTGGCTTGGTGACACTCATGTTCCTTGGATTTGGTGACATTTGTGTTCTGGGTTTATGTTCCTGGGTATGGTGAGACTCGTGTTCCTTGGTGACATGTGTGTTCCTTGGTTCATGTTCCTTGGTTCATGTTCCTTGTCTGCTGACACTCGTGTTCCACACCTCATGTTCCTGGGTCTGGTGCCACTCGTGTTCCTTGGTGACATGTGTGTTCCTTGATTTGTGTCCCTTGGTTTATGATCCTCTGTCTGGTGACACTCGTGTTCCCCACTCTTATATTCCTGGGTCTGGTGGCACTTGTGTTCCTTGTTTTGGTGACATTTGTGTTCCTTGGTCTGGTAACATCTGTGTTCTTGGGTCTGGTGACATTTGTGTTCCTGGGTTTGTGTTCCTGGGTATGGTGAGACTCGTGTTCCTTGGTGACATGTGTGTTCCTTGGTTCATGTTCCTTGTCTGGTGACACTCGTGTTCCTCACCTCGTGTTCCTTGGTTTGGTGACATGTGTGTTCCTTGATTTGTGTTCCTTGTTTTGGTGACATTTGTGTTCTTTGGTCTGGTGACACTCGTGTTCCTTGTTTTGGTGGCATTTGTGTTCCTGGGTTTAGTGACACTCGTGTTCCTGAGTTTATGTTCCTGGGTCTGGTGCCACTCGTGTTCCTTGGTGACATGTGTGTTCCTTGGTTCATGTTCCTTGGTTCATGTTCTTTGTCTGGTGACACTTGTTCCACACCTCGTGTTCCTGGGTTTATGTTCCTTGTTTTGGTGACATTTGTGTTCCTGGGTTTAGTGACATTCATGTTCCTCACATGTTCCTGGGTCTGGTGGCACTTGTGTTCCCCACTCTATGTTCCTTGTTTTGGTGACACTCGTGTTCCTGGGTTTATGTTCCTTGGACTTGGTGACACTCATGTTCCTTGGTGACACTCATGTTCCTTGGTGACACTCGTGTTCCTCCCCTTGGCTTGGTGCATGTTCCTTTGTCTGGTGGATGTTCCTTGGGTTTGGTGACACTCGTGTCCCTTGGTCTGGTGGCATTTGTGTTCCTTGAGTTTATGTCCCTTGACTTGGTGACAGTTTTGTTCTTTATGTTCCTTGACTTGGTGACACTCGTGTCCCTTGGCTTGGTGACATTTGTGTTCCTGGGTCTGGTGACATTTTGTGTCCCTTGGCTTGGTGGCATGTCCCTTGGTTGGGTGACATTCATGTCCCTTGGTTGGGTGACACTCGTGTCCCTCATGTGTCCCTTGCTGCATGTCCCTGTTTTGGTGCCACCCCTGCTCCTCCCTGCGTTTTTGGGGGGAATTTGGGGGAATCTGGGGGTGGGGTTTGGCTCCGAGCAGAACCCCGGGGACAAGCCCTGGGCTGGGGGAGGTTCTGCTCCAGGTTCTCCAGGTTCTCTGCGGCTCCAGCTGCTGCTCAGAACCTTTGGGCTCCAAGGTTTTGGGTTGTTTGGTTGAATTTATGGTTGGTTGGGGGTTTTGGTGAGTGGTTGTTGGGCCTTGGTGGGTTCTGTTGGGTGTTTGGTGGGTTTGGTTTGGGGTTTGTTGGATTCTGTTGGGTATTTGGTGGGTTCTGTTGAGTTTTGTTGGGTGTTTGTTGGGTTCTGTTGGGTGTTCATTGGGTTTTGTCGGCAGTTTGTTGGGTTCTGTTGGGTTTTGTCAGGTATTTGTTGGGTTTTGTTGAGTTTTGTTGGGTTCTGTTGGGTGTTCATCGGGTTTTGTTGCGTTTTGTTGAGTTCTGTTGGGTGTTCGTTGGGTTTTGTTGAGTTTTGGTGGGGTGTTGTTGGGTTTTGTTGGGTTTTGTTGAGTTCTGTTGAGTTCTGTTGGGTTTTGTCAGGTGTTTGTTGGTTTTGGTTGGGTTTGTTGAGTTCTGTTGGGTGTCTGTTGGCTTTTATGAGGTCTGGTGGGTGTTTGTTGGCTTTTTTGTTGGGTTTTCTGTTGTTTTGTTGCCTTTTTGTTGCTTGCTCTGCTCTTGGGCTGCTTTGTTGTTGCTGTTCTGTTGCTTTTTTGTTGCTTTTTGGCTGCTTTTGCCTCTTTTCTACCAATTTCTACCCCGTGTGGTGTGAGGTCACGGCTCAGGCGGCCGCTGTGCTGGGAGATGCCAAATCCATATCACCCCCCCAGGACCCCTCCCCCNCTTGGCTTGGTGACATGTGTTCCTTGGTTCATGTTCCTTGTTTTGGTGACACTTGTGTTCCTTGGATTTGGTGGCATTTATGTTCCTTGGTGACATGTGTGTCCCTTGGTTCATGTTCCTTGGTTTATGATCCTCTGTCTGGTGACACTCGTGTTCCCCACTCTTATATTCCTGGGTCTGGTGGCACTTGTGTTCCTTGTTTTGGTGACATTTGTGTTCCTTGGTCTGGTAACATCTGTGTTCTTGGGTCTGGTGACATTTGTGTTCCTGGGTCTGGTGCCACTCGTGTTCCTTGGTGACATGTGTGTTCCTTGGTTCATGTTCCTTGTCTGGTGACACTCGTCTTCCTCACCTCGTGTTCCTGGGTCTGGTGACACTCGTGTTCCTGGGTTTATGTTCCTTGTTTTCATGACATTTGTGTTCCTGGGTCTGGTGACACTTGTGTGTTCCTTGGTTTATGTTGTCACATTTCTGTTACTCACCTCGTGGTCCTGGGTCTGGTGACATTTGTGTTCCTTGGTGACATTTGTGTTCCTTGGTTTATGTTCCTGGGTCTGGTGACACTTTGTGTTCCTCACTCTATGTTCCTTGGTCTGGTGACATTTGTGTTCTTGGGTCTGGTGACATTCATGTTCCTCACCTTGTGTTCCTTGGTTCATGTTCCTTGTCTGGTGACACTCGTGTTCCACACCTCATGTTCCTGGGTCTGGTGGCATTTGTGTTCCTTGGTGACGTGTGTTCCTTGATTTGTGTTCCTTGTTTTGGTGACATTTGTGCTCCTGGGTCTGGTGACACTCGTGTTCCTTGGCGTGGTGACATCTGTGTTCCTGGGTCTGGTGACACTTGTGTGTTCCCTGGTTTATGTTGTGACATTTCTGTTACTCACCTCGTGGTCCTTGGTCTGGTGACATTTGTGTTCCTTGGTGACATGTGTGTTCCTTGATTTGTGTTCCTTGTTTTGGTGGCATTTGTGTTCCTGGGTTTAGTGACATTTCATGTTCCTCACCTGGTGTTCCTGGGTCTGGTGACACTCGTGTTCCCCACTCTATGTTCTTGGGTCTGGTGACATCTGTGTTCCCAGGTTTAGTGACACTTGTGTTCCTCACATGTTCCTGGATCTGGTGACACTCGAGTTCCTTGGTCTGGTGGCACTTGTGTTCCCTGGTTTGGTGACACTCGTGTTCCCCACTCTATGTTCCTTGGTCTGGTGACACTCGTGTTCCTGGGTTTATGTTCCTTGGTCTGGTGACATTTGTGTTCCTGGGTCTGGTGACACTCGTGTTCCACTCCTCGTGTTCCTGGGTTTGGTGGCATTTGTGTGTTCCTTGGTTTATGTTGTGACATTTCTGTTAACCTTGTGTCCCATGGTCTGGTGACACTCGTGTTCCTCACTTTATGTTCCTTGGCTTGGTGACACTCGTGTTCCTTGGATTTGGTGGCGTTTGTGTTCCTGGGTTTGGTGACACTCGTGTTCCTCCCCGTGGCTTGGTGCATGTTCCTTTGTCTGGTGGCACTTGGGGCATGTTCCTTGGGTTTGGTGACACTCGTGTCCCTTGGTCTGGTGGCATTTGTGTCCCTTGGCTTGGTGGCATGTCCCTTGGCTTGGTGACATTCGTGTCCCTTGGTTGGGTGACACTCGTGTCCCTCATGTTCCTGGGCCTGGTGACATTTGTGTCCCTTGCTGCATGTCCCTGTTTTGGTGCCACCCCTGCTCCTCCCTGCAATTTTTTGGGGGGAATTTGGGGGTGGGGTTTGGCTCCGAGTAGAACCCGGGAAGGGGGGGACAAGCC
>JAAWXA010001046.1:415-12635 GCA_038090715.1 Florisuga fusca | reverse complement strand
GACTACCTCAAGGGAGGTGACTTCAAGGACCCAAAAGGGTACCGGTGGTCCTTTGGTATTGCAGCCATAAAGACTGAGAATGAAGGATGGTTGCATGCTTTGGTTGGCCTTTCAGATAAATCCTTTGTGGTAGGATTGCTAAAAACTTTAAAACAGCTGGTGCCAATTGCTACTTCTATAGTGCATCGAAAACAATATCACATCAACAGAGATGCTGTGATCCCCATTCACAAACTGATCAGACAACTAGAGAGCCAAGGAGTGATCAGCAAGACTCACTCACCCTTCAATAGTCCTGTATGGCCAGTGAGAAAGCCTAATGGAGAATGGAGACTGACAGTGGACTATCGTGCCTTAAATGAGGTCACACCACCACTAAGTGCTGCTGTGCCGGACATGTTAGAACTTCAGTATGAGCTGGAGTCAAAGGCAGCCAAGTGGTATGCTACTATTGACATTGCTAATGCATTTTTTGCTATTCCTATAGCACCAGAATGCAGGCCACAGTTTGCCTTCACCTGGAGAGGTGTCCAGTACACTTGGAATCGACTGCCCCAGGGGTGGAAACACAGTCCTACCATCTGCCATGGACTGATCCATGAAACCTTGGAAAAGGGTGGAGCTCCAGAACATCTACAGTACATCAATGACATCATTGTGTGGGGTGACACAGCAAAAGAAGTCTACGAGAAAGGTAAGAAGATAATTGAGAGCCTTCTAGAAGCTGGTTTTGCTCTTAAAAGAAGGAAGGTCAAGGGACCTGTGCAAGAGATACAGTTTCTAGGGGTTAAGTGGCAAGATGGACGTCGCCACGTCCCAATGGATGTGATTAACAAAATAACAGCTATGGCCCCACCAACTACCAAAAAGGGAACTCAGTCCTTCTTAGGAACTGTTGGTTTCTGGAGAATGCATATTCCTGCTTATAATCAGATTGTGAAACCTCTCTATGAGGTTACCCGAAAGAAGAAAGACTTTAAATGGGGCTCAGAACAACAAGATGCTTTTGAAAGTATTAAACAGGAGATTGTGCAGGCAATGGCCCTTGGACCAATTCGAACAGGGCCACACATTAAAAATGTGCTCTAAACCGGAGACGGAGTTGATGGTCCTACATGGAGCCTCTGGCAGAAAGCTCCAGGAGAGACTAGAGGTAGACCTCTAGGATTTTGGGGACGAAACTACAAAGGCTCCGAAGCCAACTACGCAGCTACTGAAAAAGAAATATTGGCCACATACGAAGGAGTTAGAGCTGCTTCAGAAGTGATTGGTACGGAAGCACAGCTCCTCCTGGTGCCACGATTACCTGTACTGGGTTTTATGTATACAGGTAGAGAATCTTCCCATCATGCCACTGATGCTACATGGAGTAAATGGATTGCTTTACTCTCACAGAGAGCTAGGATAGGAAGACTTGATCGTCCAGGACTTGTAGAAGTAGTAACAGACTGGCCACAAGGCAAACATTTTGGAATGCCACCACAAAAAGTGGTAAAAAGGGCTGAAGAAGCCCCACCATACGACCAACTACCAGAGAATGAAAAACAATATGCTCTTTTCACTGATGGATCCTGTCGTCTGGTAGGAGGCCATCGAAGGTGGAAAGCTGCTGTATGGAATCCTACAAGACTAGTTGCAAAAACAGATGAAGGAGATGGTGAATCAAGTCAATTTGCAGAGGTAAAAGCCATCCAATAGCTTTGGACATTGCTGAACAAGAAAAGTGGCCAAGACTTTATCTCTATACTGACTCATGGATGGTAGCAAATGCCTTATGGGGTTGGCTAAAGCAGTGGAAGCAAAACAACTGGCAACGTAGAGATAAACCTATCTGGGCTGCTGAACTGTGGAAAGACATTGCTGCTAGGTTAGAGAAACCTGATGTAAAAGTGCGTCACGTAGACGCCCACGTGCCTTCATATCGAGCTACTGAGGAACATCGAAACAACCAACGAGCAGATGAGGCTGCTCAAGTCTCTAGTGTGCAGTTACCTGACCCAAATATGCTGGTAACTCAAGATCCCTGTACATCAGATGTGAGTACTGGAGATGCAAACCCCAGTAATGCACAACCTGCCAATGTTGTGAGTGCTCAAGCTTAGAGGTGCCCTGCCTCCAGCCAGGTGGAGGAGCGGGACAACCGAATTTATTGGATTGTGTGGATTCGATGGCCTGGCACATTGGAGCCACACAAATATAAAGCCTTGGTGGACACTGGTGCACAGTGCACCCTAATGCCATCGAATCAAAAAGGAACAGAATCCGTCACTATTTCTGGAGTGACGGGGGGATCTAAAGAACTGAGTATTGTGAAGGCTGATGTGAACCTCACTGGAATGAAGTGGCATAAACACCCTATCGTGACTGGTCCAGATGCTCCGTGCATCCTTGGCATAGACTACCTCAAGGGAGGTGACTTCAAGGACCCGAAAGGGTGCCGGTGGTCCTTTGGTATTGCAGCCATAAAGACTGATAATGAAGGATGGCTGCATGCTTTGGTTGGCCTTTCAGATAAATCCTTTATAGTGGGATTGCTGAAAACTATAAAGCAGCTGGTGCCAATTGCTGCTTCTATATAGTGCATCGAAAACAATATCGCATCAACAGAGATGCTGTGATCCCCATTCACAAGCTGATCCAACAACTAGAGAGCCAAGGAGTGATCAGCAAGACTCACTCACCCTTCGATAGTCCTGTATGGCCAGTGCAAAAGCCTAATGGAGAATGGAGACTGACAGTGGACTATCGTGCCTTAAACGAGGTTACACCACCACTAAGTGCTGCTGTGCCGGACATGTTAGAACTTCAGTATGAGCTGGAGTCAAAGGCAGCCGGGTGGTATGCTACTATTGACATTGCTAATGCATTCTTTGCTATTCCTATAGCACCAGAATGCAGGCCACAGTTTGCTTTGACCTGGAGAGGTGTCCAGTACACTTGGAATCGACTGCCCCAGGGGTGGAAACACAGTCCTACCGTCTGCCATGGACTGATCCATGATACCTTGGAAAAGGGTGGAGCTCCAGAACATCTACAGTATATCGATGACATCATTGTGTGGGGTGACACAGCAAAAGAAGTCTACAAGAAAGGTAAGAAGATAATTGAGAGCCTTCTAGAAGCTGGTTTTGCTATTAAATTCTAGTAGCTAGATACATCATGGTCACAACGCGGCCAAAAACCATAGTGAAAAAGAATGTGGGGACTCAGACGGAGCTCCCAAGCAGGCATGCAGCAGTGCAGGTCTCTGGCTGCAGTGAATGCCTGTGCCTGGCACTGGTATCAAAGGGAACCAGTGACACCGCATGTGTGTGGTGTGAGCAAGTAAATGATCTCCTCAGGCAGGTGGTTAAACTGACAGAGGAGGTGGAGAGACTGAGAACCATTAGAGAATGTGAGAGGGAAATAGACTGGTGGAATCACACCCTGAGGCAGGGGCAGATGGGAGAGGTTGAGGAAGTGATGGATCCCCCCCCCCTCCTGTCACCAGACAGAAGGAGAGGACTTAAGAGATATGAATGAATGGAAGGAGGTCCGGCCTCGGAAGGGCACGAAAAAATCCTCCCAACCCCCTCCACCCTCCCAATTGCCCTTGAAGAATAGGTATGAGGCCTTGGAAATTCAGGGACAGGAAAATGTAGTTACAGAGGTAGACTTACCTAGTGAATCACCTAGGACTCGTCAGTCACCCCGTGTCCTTAGGACTTCTTCAATCTAAGAAGGAAAGGAGAGTAGTTGTGGTGGGTGACTCCCTTCTGAGGGGGACAGAAGGGCCCATCTGTTGACCGGACCCATCCCAGAGGGAGGTCTGTTGCCTCCCTGGGGCTCGGATTAGAGATGTTAGAAGGAAACTCCCTAATCTTGTGGGTTCCTCTAATTACTATCCACTGCTGATTTTTCAGGTTGGCAGTGATGAAATTATCACAAGAAATGTGAGGGCAATGAAGAGTGACTTCAGGGCCCTGGGACGGCTAGTTAGGGGGTCTGGAGCACAAGTAGTGTTTGCCTCCATCCCTCCTGTAAGAATGGGTGGGGAGGTATATAGGAAGAGTTTACAGGTCAACGAGTGGCTAAGAGACTGGTGCCAAAGACAGGGTTTTGGGTTTTTTGATCATGGGATGCTATATGAGACACCTGGCCTGGTGGTGGCAGGGGGGATGCACCTGTCCCAGAGGGGGAAGAGGCTTTTGGGGCAGGACTTAGCAGGGCTCATTGAGAGAGCTTTAAACTAGATGTGAAGGGGGAAGGGGAGAAAACTGGGTCTGTTAGGGACAAACACAAGAAGAAGGAACCGGGGCCCGAAGGCAGGTGGTCTAGGGAGGATTTAGTCCCACCAGTGTGCTCTGTTTGTTTCCTGAAATGTCTGTATGCTAATGCACGCAGCATGGGGAATAAGCAAGAAGAGTTAGAGGTCAGTGTACGGGCTAAGGGTTATGATCTGGTAGCGATAACAGAGACCTGGTGGGGTAGGTCACATGACTGGAATGTGGCCATGGATGGTTATGTGCTTTTTTGGAAAGATAGGGCGGGGAAGCGAGGTGGTGGAGTTGCTCTTTACGTGAGAGAGCAACTAGAATGTGTTGAGTTTTGTGCAGGGGCTGATGAGGGGCAAGTTGAAAGTTTGTGGGTAAGAATTAAGGGGCAGGCTGGTGTGGGTGATACAGTTGTGGGGGTCTACTACAGACCTCCTGATCAAGGCGAGGAGGTTGATGAGGCCTTCTACAGGCAGCTGAAAGCAGCCTCACAACTTCAGTCCCTAGTCCTCATGGGAGATTTTAACTACCCCGATATCTGCTGGTTGACTCACACAGCCAGCCTTTCACAGTCTAGGAGGTTCCTCCAGTGCATTGATGATAACTTCTTAATGCAAATGGTGGACAAGCCGACTAGAAGAGGAGCGCTGCTGGATCTTGTACTAACCCACAAAGAGGGCCTTGTTGAAGCAGTGGTGGTCAATGGCAGCCTTGGCTGCAGTGATCATGAGATGGTAGAGTTCAGGATCCTGTGTGGAAGGAACAGAATACCCAGTAGGACCAGAACCCTGGACTTCCACAGGGCAAACTTTGGCCTTCTCAATCAACTGTTAAGAGAAATCCCATGGGACAGGGTGTTAGAAGATAAAGGGGCTCAAGATAGCTGGTCAATATTCAAGGACCACTATTTGCAAGCACAGGATCAGAGCGTCCCTAAGGTTAGGAAATCTAGTAAGAGAGCTAGGAGACCAGCATGGTTAAAAAAGGAACTGCTGGGAAAACTTAAGTGGAAAAGGAAAATCTACAGATCATGGAAGGGGGGGCTGGTCACTTGGGAGGAATGTAGGACTGTTGTCAGAGGATGTAGGGAGGCAATTAGGAAAGCTAAGGCCTCCTTGGAACTTAACCTTGCAAGTCAGGTAAGGATAATAGAAAGGGCTTTTTCAAATACATAGCTAGCAAAACTAACACTAGAGGCAATATTGGCCCACTAAGGAATGAGCTGGGAGCCCTGGTGACAGAGGATAGAAAGAAGGCAGAGGTGCTGAACGCCTTCTTTGCCTCTGTCTTTACTCCTGCAGGGTTTCCGCATGAGCCCCAGATTCATTTAGCCCCAGAAGTAGTCAAGATAGATGAGGAGTTTGACATAGTAGATGAGGATTGGGTTAGGGATCAGCTGAGTAATCTGGACATCCATAAGTCAATGGGTCCAGATGGAATGCATCCAAGGGTGCTGAGGGAGCTGGCGGAGGTCATTGCTAGGCCACTCTCCATCATCTTCAGTAAGTCATGGGTAACAGGAGAGGTGCCTGAGGACTGGGGATAGCAAATGTCACTCCAGTCTACAAGAAGGGCAAGAAGGAGGACCCGGGTAACTATAGACCGGTCAGCCTCACCTCCACCCCTGGAAAGGTGATGCAACAACTTGTTCTTGTCACTATCTCCAGGCATATCAAGGACATGGGGATCATCAAGAGCAGTCAGCATGGTTTTATCAAGGGTAAATCATGTTTGACTAACCTCATAGCCTTCTATGAGGAAATTACTAGGTGGATAGATGAGGAAGAGCGGTAGATGTGGTTTATCTTGATTTCAGTAAAGCATTTGACACCGTCTCTCACAGCATCCTTGTAGATAAGTTGATCAAGTATGGGTTTGGTGATCAGGTAGTGAGGTGGATCAGGAACTGGTTGAAAGGAAGGAGTCAGAGAGTTGTAGTCAATGGGGCAGAATCTGGTTGGAGGTGTGTGACTAGTGGAGTCCCTCAGGGGTCGGTACTGGGACCGGTGTTGTTCAATATCTTCACCAACGACTTGGATGAGGGTATAGAACGTACCCTCAGCAAGTTTGCTCATGACACTAAGCTGGGAGGAGTGGCTGACACACCAGAAGGCTGTGCTGCCATTCAGAGAGACTTAGACAGGCTGGAGAGTTGGGCAGGGAGAAACATGATGAAATTCAACAAGGGGAAGTGTAGAGTTTTGCATTTGGGGAAGAACAACACAATGTCCCAGTATAGGTTGGGGGCTGACCTGCTGGAGAGCAGTGTAGGTGAAAGAGACCTGGGGGTCCTGGTAGACAAGAAGATGACCATGAGCCAGCAATGTGCCCTTGTGGCCAAGAAGGCCAACGGCATCCTAACGCACATTAGAAAGGGTGTGGTTAGTAGATCAAGAGAGGTTCTCCTCCCCCTCTATTCTGCATTGGTGAGGCCGCACCTGGAGTATTGTGTCCAGTTCTGGGCCCCTCAGTTCAAGAAGGACAGGGAAGTGCTTGAAAGAGTCCAGCGCAGAGCTACTAAGATGATGAAGGGAGTGGAACATCTCCCTTATGAGGAAAGGCTGAGGGAGCTGGGTCTCTTTAGTTTGGAGAAAAGGAGACTGAGGGGTGACCTCATCAATGTTTTCAAATATGTAAGGGGTGAGTGTCAGGGAGATGGAGTTAGGCTTTTCTCAGTGGTGACCAGTGATAGGACAAGGGGTAATGGGTGTAAATTGGAGCATAGGAGGTTCAAGTTGAATATCTGAAAAAATTTTTTTACTGTAAGGGTGACAGAGCCCTGGAACAGGCTGCCCAGGGGGGTTGTGGAGTCTCCTTCACTGGAGACATTCAAAACCCGCCTGGACACGTTCCTATGTGATGTACTCTAGGTGGCTCTGCTCTGGCAGGGGGGGTTGGACTAGATGATCTTTCGAGGTCCCTTCCAACCCCCTAGGATTCTATGATTCTATGATTAAGAGAAGCAAGGTCAAGGGGCCTGTGCAAGAGATACAGTTTCTGGGGGTTAAGTGGCAAGATGGACGTCGTCACGTCCCAATGGACGTGATTAACAAAATAACAGCTGTGGCCCCACCAAATACCAAAAAGGAAACTCAGTCCTTCTTAGGAACTGTCGGCTTCTGGAGGATGCATATTCCTGCTTATAATCAGATTGTGAAACCTCTCTACGAGGTTACCCGAAAGAAGAAAGACTTTAAATGGGGCTCAGAACAACAAGCTGCTTTCGAAAGTATTAAACAGGAGAATGTGCAGGCAATGGCCCTTGGACCAATTTGAACAGGGCCAGACATTAAAAATGTGCTCTACAGCGGAGACGGAGGTGATGGTCCCACATGGAGCCTCTGGCAGAAAGCTCCAGGAGAGACTCGAGGTAGACCTCTAGGATTTGGGGGCCGAAACTACAAAGGCTCCGAAGCCAGCTACTGAAAAAAAGAGATACTGGCTGCACACGAAGGAGTTAGAGCTGCTTCAGAAGTGATTGGTCCTGAAGCACAGCTCCTCCTGGTGCCACGATTACCTGTACTGGGTTTTATGTACACAGGTAGAGAATCTTCCCATCATGCTACATGGAGTAAATGGATTGCTTTACTCTCACAGCGAGCTAGGATAGGAAGACTTGATTGTCCAGGAACTGTAGAAGTAGTAACAGACTGGCCACAAGGCAGACACTTTGGAATGCCACCAGAAAAAGTGGTAAAAAGGGCTGAAGAAGCCCCGCCATACGACCAACTACCAGAGAATGAGAAAAAAATATGCTCTTTTCACTGATGGATCCTGTCGTCAGGTAGGAGGCCATCGAAGGTGGAAAGCTGCTGTATGGAATCCTACAAGACTAGTTGCAAAAACAGATGAAGGAGATGGTGAATCAAGTCAATTTGCAGAGGTAAAAGCCATCCAATTAGCTTTGGACATTGCTGAACAAGAAAAGTGGCCGAGACTTTATACTGACTCATGGATGGTAGCAAATGCCTTATGGGGTTGGCTAAAGCAGCGGAAGCAAAACAACTGGCAACGTAGAGATAAACCTATCTGGGCTGCTGAACTGTGGAAAGACATTGCTGCTAGGTTAGAGAAACCTGATGTAAAAGTGCGTCACGTAGATGCCCACGTGCCTTCATATCGAGCTACTGAGGAACATCGAAACAACCAACGAGCAGATGAGGCTGCTCAAGTGTTCCAAATAGACCTGGACTGGGACCATAAAGGTGAACTGTTTTTAGCTAAATGGGCCCACAACGCTTCAGGTCATCAAGGCAGGGATGGAACATATCGATGGGCTCGTGACCGAGGGGTGGATTTAACTTTGGACTCTATTGCGCGGGTTATCCATGATTGTGACCTATTGCGTCGCAATTAAGCAAGCTAAAAGGTTGAAACCTCTGTGTTATGAAGGGAGATGGTCCAAATATAGGTATGGGGAGGCCTGGCAAGTCGACTACACCACATTGCCTCAAACCCGCCAGGGTAAGCGCTATGTGCTTACAATGGTGGAAGCAAGTACAGGATGGCTGGAAACATATCCTGTGCCTCATGCCACAGCCCGGAACACCCTTCTGGGCCTAGAGAAACAAGTTTTGTGGAGACATGGTACACCAGAAAGAACTGAGTCAGACAATGGAACTCATTCCAAAAACAATCTTATAAATAACTGGGCCAGAGAACATGGTATTGAGAGGATATAGCATATCCCCCATCATGCACCAGCCTCGGGTAAAATTGAAAGGTACAATGGACTATTAAAAACGACCTTAAGGACAATGGGAGGTGGAACTTTTAAAAACTGGGACAAGCACTTGGCAAAAGCTACCTGGTTAGTTAACACCAGGGGTTCCATCAGTCAAGCTGGCCCTGCTCGGTCAGATCTTCTACACATAGTAGATGGGGACAAAGTGCCTGTGGTGCATGAAAAGAATCTGCTGGGGAAAACAGTTTAGGTTCATCCTGCCTCGGGCAAAGGCAAACCCATTCATGGGGTTACTTTCGCTCAGGGGCCTGGACACACTTGGTGGGTGATGATGAAAGATGGAGGAGTACAATGTGTACCACAAGGGAACCTAACACTAGGTGAGAATACCGAATTTTTGCTTGTCTAGCAAAATCTAATCTACTGATTAAAGTAGTTCATGGCATCTTTGAGATTCATGGACTTGTATCCCACATTAACTAATGTTATGTGAATTATTGCATGAACTAATAGTGTTTTTCAGGATGATTTTGTGGCGATGAAACCAAAACTAGATTCATCAACTGGCATCCAGTAACTTCTTGAAGTTAACACCTGCAGCCTGCAACTTGTGGACCATGGACACGAACTGTGGCAATTACTCCTTGTTTTAAGAACCTGCTACAACAGATGAACATCTGCAATCATAGACGGAATTCCTTAGTGAATTTTAATACAGTGAGGTAGAAACAATTGGTGTATAGATGTATTTAGGGATAAGAGATAGTAATGACTGGAGCATGACGCAAATGGTATGGAATAAGGGGTGGAATAGTGCTTTCCGACGTGCCAGCTGTTGCTCTCCAATACGCAGTATGTACATATGCCTCTTCACAAAATTCGCCCGAGACATACAGAGAAGCGTTTAGTGCAAAAGTGAAAAGCAAAAATCTGTCACGTGGTGCTTTTACAGACGAAGGCAAGAGAGGAATGCAATTCCTGTCAACGGGGCTCTAAATTAGGAAGGTTTTCCTGCCACGTCTGTCGTTTAGCTCTTCTGCTTTACAAAACGTGCTTTATTTAGAGCCAGAACAGAAGTGAAGACGGCATCTCAAAGACACCGGTTAGCCCTTCTACCATCGGCCAGCGTAGGGAAGAACACTAGAGGAACTCTCCCATCCATTGCTTTTCCAGACCTACATCTCGATATCCCTCGTAGAACATCTCTTAAATACTGACATGTAGTATTCAGCATGGTATTTGTGTTCATTCAAGATTCACTGCCACGCCTTTAGAGATCGAAAGAGTCACATCTTCGTGCCTTCATAAGAACTCCAGGGACAATGTAGCACGGGAATATCATTCCTCTGAAGTGCTTTCTGATGTGCCAGCTGTTGCTCTCCAGCATATAAGTATGTACAACTGCCTCTTCACAAAACGTGCCTGAGACATACAGAGAACCATTTAGTGCAAAAGTAAAAAGCAAAAATCTGTTAAGTGGTGCTTTTCGATGCGAAGGCAGAGAGGAATGCAATTCCTGTCAACTTTTAATGGGTGGTGCAAAATGTTTTTGTTCATTTAACCTAAATGGTTTTAATAGTTAAAAGAATTTCTGGTAAAGTTTTTGTAAAATAAAGTTGAGAAATCTAATGCTTTGTGGTGAAACACACCACAAACCCCAAAATGTACAGAAGTAATAAAGTGATAGATGCAGGCTGGCTCTCACCGTGTCCTTCTGGACACTTGCTGACTATATCTGCACTTTTTTTTTTTTTTTTTTTTTTTTTTTTTTTTTTTTGACGGTAACATTGTAATGGTTGATTAAAGAAAGAATAATTTGCTGTTCAAATTGAGTGTTATTTAATAAAGTTTGTAATGAAATGGTTAAAGCTTTGTTTAGGATTAATTGCAGAAAAACATGAAGAGGGGACTGACCACGCCTCCAGCAGAGATTTGCAACATAGTAAACTTTGGGACTGTGGACTGATCGAACTCGATGGCCCCATTGGTCAATTCCCTCAGAAACAGGGCAGAGCCCGCGAAATGAAAGCCCGTAGAAGACTAAGGCAAGGAGGTTGCAAAGTATAAAAGAACTGACTTGGCCTTGTCAAGCTTGCTGCCTTGGTAGAGCAGAGACTCCCAGGCAGCCAGCGCTGTTTGCTTGTTGTTGCTTGCTGCAATAAATGCTAATTGGTGAGTTAATTGGTGTGTCCTGATTAATTATTGGACAAAATGTATAACAAACTGCTCTCTAAATGAGGAAGCGTTTCCTGCCACGTGGGTCGTTTAGTTCTGCTGCTTTACAAAACGTGCCTTGGTTACAGCAAGAAGAGAAGTGAAGACGGCATCTCAAGCAAGCCCTGCTGCTGCTCCTGCTGCAGATACCACAGCCTCTCCCCCTCAGCCCAACACAGTTACTTGTTGACCCTGTGGCTAGGAGGAAAGGAAAACAATGGAAATCAGAAACCAGCCTTAACCCTTCAAAGTCTGAACAAGATGACCAGGTGATAGAGGAAATAGAGGATACTGCCTCTCCTCCTAAAGAACCAAGAGAATCTAGAGCAGAGTCAGCTGACGACGACTCAGACCTAGAATTTGATTAGACCTATTCCATGAGGGACTTGGGTACTCTGAGAAAAGACTTTAGCCGTTTTTCAGGTGAACCGCTGCTCACTCGGTTACTCCGATGCAGGAATGATGGGCTGCTACCATAACATTAACTCAGAATGAAGCCAGGCAGTTAGGATCTCTGTCCAAAGATGCAGGTATTGATCGGGCATTTGGGGAAAAGAGTAAACCCACCAGCCTATGGAGACGACTCTTGTCAGCCGTAAGGAAGAGACATCCCTACAAAGACGAAATAGACTGCCCAAAGATTAAAGCAGCCACACTTGAAAAAGCTATCAGGTATCTGGAAGAATTGGCTGTATGAGATACGATCTATACTGATGAAAACATTGAAGATCTTATCACATGCCATGTCCTAATCCTCTGTTGTGAAGGTTTGTGTATGCTGCGCCACCACCTTTTAACCATACACTATCAGTAATGCTGTTTGTTCCTGGAGAGTTGAATGGAACTGTGGGTGAGATGATTAAAAGAGCACCAGAAAATGAGGATGCTGTCATGGCCCCTCGTCGGGCCTGGGTCTCAGCTGTAAAGGGAACAGCTGAGAAACTGCATTCACCCTATCTTCCTCAGATAGGAGGAGGACCCCGCATTGCAGCCATTAAAAGGAGACGCCCTCCTATGAGACAGAATCGAGGGAAACAGAATTCAGGGAGAGGAATCCTATGGGCAATCC